>MU723741.1:0-57847 GCA_026770625.1 Nicotiana glauca
GTTTCCGAAGTAGAACCCGCAGCCTGCAGATCTTCCCATGCGCGGCCGCGCGCCCAGCGCGAAAAGGAGCGTGGTCCGCGCCTCCACTGCTGCCACCTCCATTTTTCTAAGTTCTGGGGTGTCCGTACTCGCTCAAAACTCACCTGAAACACACCCGAGGCTCCCGGGACATCAACCAAAAGCACAAATACGTTCTAATACTTCATTCAAACTTGCTCGAGCCATAAAAACACTATCGTTAACATCAAAATCGTCAAGTTTTCATCAATCAAGGCCTAAGTTAAACTAAAACTTTCAAAATTCTCATTCAATCAAAAATCCGGCCTAAACACCTCCGAATCAACTGAAATTTTGCACACAAGCCTAAAATCACCTAACGAAGCTACTGAAATTCTCGGAATTCCATTTCGACTCCCGGATCAAAATTTCACCTATCAACCGGAAGTCGCCAAAAATACTAACTTCGCCAATTCAAGCCTAATTCTACACCGGACCTCCAAAACCACTTCCGATCACACTCCTAAGTCACAAATCATCTCCCAGAGCTGACCGAACCATCGGAATTCACATCCGAGCCCTCTAACTCATAAGTCAACGTCCGGTTAACTTTTCCAAACTAGTTCTTCCTTAAAGAGATTAATTGTCTCATTTCTTATCAAAAATCACTCCAAATCAATTCTAACGCACCCAATACCGATAATGAAACATAAGAAGGCAGGAAATGGGAAGAACGGTGTAGTAACTCACGAGACGACGGATCGGTCGTCACTAGGGGAAATGACCAAGCTTGACCGAGAATTTAAAAGACAACTTGCCTGTCCGACTAACTCGCACCACGGACTCGATTTAACAACGTTGATCTTCAAAGTGTCTTGACTCACCCGGTACTGAGGCTAATCATTTGTTCTTTTGTCAAGAACAAATGACCAGCATCAGTTTCTGCAGTGAGTCGACCTCCTCGCTACCAGAGACCTAGTCGTGGGACAACAGTTCATTGAGATTGATTTTGAAGTTTTAGGGCTCAAGCTCAGATTTGAGACTCGCGAGGATGTAGTGATATTTGAAGGAAAACAATGATGGATTTTGTATAAGCAGGTAAAGGTGATTGTAGGGTGTGATTTTGGTGGTCGTCAGATGAACTAGGATTTGAGGTCGATTCTTCGATCTAATATTCGATGGGTTCTGTCATGATTCGAGGGACAAGGGACATGGATTTGGAAAGAGGGTGGTTTGGTGGTTCAGGGGTGTTATTTTGGTGGTCGTCGGTGTTGTTGCCGCCGGGTTTACGGCGGTGGGAATGGAGGGCGGCACTAGGGTTCCTCGTCTATTCAGAGACGAGGTTTGAGAAAGATGAGGGGGTTCGGCTTGGGGGGTGTAGGGTGTGTTTGGTTACTTATATACGGGGTTGGGGATTTGATCCTGGCCGTTGGATCAATTATGATCAACGGCCCGGATCACTTCACTAATGAGAAACGATGTCGTTTGGGGTGATAACGAGGCGGACCGGGTGTGAGGGACGGGTCGGGTTATGTAACGGGTGAGGCTCAGTCTTTGGGGACCGTTGGATCACGTGAGATCAACGGTCCAGATTGAGCGTGACAGAAACGACGCCGTTTGGGCGGTCATTTTGCCAGATCAACTGGACCGGGTACATGGGTGTTGAATTGGGCTGGTTTGGTATGCTTTGGGCTTGGTTGATTAAAAATTTAAAAGATGGCCCAATCCGAATTTCTCTCCATTTTTTCATTTTGTTTCTTTTTCTTCTTTTTCTTTTTATTTTCTAATTTTAAAACCAAAAATCCTAGATTAAATTATAAAACTAAAATTATCTTATATATACTAATTAACTCTTAATAATAATTATCACACATAATTAAATAAAAAGATGCAAAGTACATTACTTTTGTGATTTTTCATTCTTGTAAAACAAACTTAATTACTCCTAATTGCAGAATTAAATCCTAAATGCAAACGCAACATATTTTTGTATTTTTTATTAATTTAACAAATAAACACGCAAGGGCAAATGCAAATAATGATAGAAAATTCCACGAAAAATTCAGAAAATTGCACACAATAAAACAAACAATTTTTGTTTTGATTTTGTGGGAGCAGTTCATGTGAGGCAAAAATCACGTGCTCACAGCTGCCCATCTTTTCCCGTAAACACAAAGAGTTTTCGTGCAAAGACAAAGTGAGCAGATACGAGCAATTTTTGCCCGTGTGAAGCATTGTTTTGAAAGATTTTGACTGAACCTTTGCTTCAAAGGTCTCCTACATATCCTTGGCTAAAAAGGAATCAGGTCAATGTAGTTCGAGAAGTTTCGGTGGCTGGGACTACCGTGAGGATGTGTTTACTGTCGATGTTGTTGCTGTTGTTGCTACTGCTTACTGACCTCCTTATTACACCGTGCTGAAAGAAAATAAGAAGCTAGACTAAATTATAGTCTATGAATTACAAAATCTTATCTAGATCTTCGAACTTGCTCTTGTGTCTCTTGTTGCCTTGTTGTCTTGTTGACTTGTGTTTCCTCTCATGTTTCTTTATTTCTGACTTGACTTGTAATCTTCTCTTCCTCCTGTGGATGTCTTATTGCTGAACTCGAACTGCTTCTTTCCTTCTTGTGAGATTCGAATTATTTTTTCTTCCAAACTTGAACTATCTTTTTTTGACGGGTTACTGACTTCTGACTTAAAAAAAGGTACGCCTCCATTCTCCAGGCGGGCTCCCGAATTCAACAACTTAAAAAGATAATGCCTCCGTTCTTCGGGCGGGCTCCCGACTTCAACAACTTAAAAATGTAACGCCTCCGTTCTTCGGGTGGGCTCCTGACTTCAACAACTTAAAAATGTAACGCCTCCGGTCTTCAGGCGGGCTCCCGACTTCAACAACTTTAAAATATAACGACTCTGTTCTTTGGGCGGTCTCCCGACTTCAACAACAACTTAAAAAGATAACGCCTCCGTTCTCCAGGCGGGCTCCTGCCTTCAACTATAATAAGATAATGCCTCCATTCTCCAGGCAGTCTCCTGACTTTAATAACAACTCCATCCTCCAGGCAGTCTCCTGACTTTAATAACTACTTAAAATGATAACGCCCCCGTTCTCCGGGCGGGCTCCTGACTTCAACAACTTTAAAAGATAACGCCTCCGTTCTTTGGGCGAGCTCCCGACTTCAACAACTTAAAAATGTAACGCCTCCGTTCTTCGGGCAGGCTCCCGACTTCAACAACAACTTAAAAAAAATAACGCCTCCGTTCTCCAGGCGGGCTCCTGACTTCAACTATAACTTAAAAGATAACACCTCCATTCTCCAGGCGGGCTCCTGGCTTCAACTATAACTTAAAAAGACAACACCTCCATTCTCCAGGAGGGCTTCTGACTTCAACTATAACTTAAAAGACAACACCTCCATTCTCCAGGTGGGCTCCTGACTTCAACTATAACTTAAAAAGACAACACCTCCATTCTCCAGACGGGCTCCTGACTTTAACTACACTTAAAATGATAACGTCTCCGTTCTCCAGGCGGGCTCCTGACTTCAACAACAACTTAAAAAGATAACGCCTCCGTTCTCCAGGCGGGCTCCTGACTTCAACTATAACTTAAAAAGATAACACCTCCATTCTCCAGGCGGGCTCCTGACTTCAACTATAACTTAAAAGACAACACCTCCATTCTCCAGGCGGGCTCCTGACTTCAACTATAACTTAAAAAGACAACACCTCCATTCTCCAGGCGGGCTCCTGACTTCAACTATAACTTAAAAAGACAACACCTCCATTCTTCAGGCGGGCTCCTGACTTTAACTACACTTAAAATGATAACGCCTCCATTCTCCAGGCGGGCTCCTGACTTCAACTACATTATGCTCTATTGACATTGTTATCTCTTGCCTCCTGAATCATTGTTCTCCTAACTTGAATTATCTTCCTTTCAAAACTTGCTTCCACTAAAACTTGTGTCGTCTCTCTTCGAAACTACTTCCTTTAAAACTTGTGTTATCTTCCTTCAAAACTTGCTTCCACTAAAACTTGTGTTATCTTGCTCTCCCTCAAACTTGAATTGATTTCCTTGTTCTTTCGGATGGGTACCCATCTTCAAGAAAAATTTCAAAACGAAGGAAAATTTTCTGCCCCAATTTGATAATCTTCCTTGTAGCATGTCTTTCCACCATCAATAACATTTCCTGCCCCTGCTTCAAATCAAAGAGAATTTTGTTGGTTTAAAGTGTGGTGTGTGATTGTGGTATTCCTGCTGGGGATGGCTTTCCTTTTCTCCTTGCCATGCTTGTGTTATCCGACCATCTTGAAGCTTGGTCGGTACCTTCCGACCTTCTCGATGCTTCCTTATTCACAAACTTCTCAATTGTTGCTTTCCACTTTTATTCCATACTTTCCCCGAAATCTTAAACCAATTCATCATTTGGTCTTACAACGACATCCTTCTCGTTCCATTACATTATCTTCGGCCTATCCTATCCACAATTTACTTTGCACCATATTGGAAACTGGTAGTAAGCTCTGAAAATCCTTCCTAAAAACAAGCTACTATTGAAAAAGTCTTAACCAAAAGAAATAAAAGATGATGACTTCAGAAGATAGAAAAAGAAAAATCCTTCTGAACAATTGTTTGAGGACAAGAAAAAGAAAAGAACTTATCTGAGTGGTATAACCGATCCAATGATCATGTCGTGCATTTCGGATTAATCAACCCAGTCTATTATATTCAATCAACTTTCTGATGGCCTTGCTTGCGTTTCAAAGGTTCCATGACCCAAATCGTTTGTCGAATCCACATCTTCATTATGCTTGATGCCTCGACAGATCCTTTCTGCCAACCTTATCTCGTTTGTCCACTTTTAATTCCTTGTCGCCTTATAGTGCCCTTCGAGGGGTTTTCACTAATAAGACTCTCTCGTTTCTCTCAACTGCCGTCGCTTTATGGTGCCTGTGAAGGTTTTCACCGATAAGACTCTCTCATTTTTGCTACTTTTCTACTGGGGATCAGAGTGTTATCCTCGACTTCCATTTGCCTGACTCGGTACTTCTCGGAGACTGATCGGGAGGTCTTTCTTTGGACATCAATATGGTTTTTTGTGTGTGGTTAGAACGATAAGGGTATCAAAAGTTCACAACAATTTTGATGGGTAAAACATTAAAACTCTTGGAATCAAATTTCTTTCCCAAAATTACAAACACACTTTTGCCCCAGTTTTCTTGCTTGGGGATCTTTTGATTTTTGTTACACTATGACCGAGCCGTGAAGCTGCCTACTTATCCTTTTTGAGGAATCAGGTCAAACTTAGTTCACCCAATTCCTTTGTTTTCTTGTCACTTTTCTTTTGTTTTGTTATTATTTTTTTTCTTTTCTCTTTTTTTTATTTTCCTTACTGATTCTAAAAGAGGGGTATGAAAGAATAAATAAGGCTCAAAAGGGAAATCAAATGTTAAAGTGTTTGGATAGAAGAACAAATTGCCTCCATCATTTCATTCTCCGATACAATGCCAAATACATACAAACAACAATTACAATCAAAGAAATCATACATAATATCTCTTGACGGCGTCAGAATTGATAGCCATGTCTATGCATCTTCCTTCAATATCTGTCAAACATAAAGCGCCATTGGACAACACTCTGGTCACAATAAACGGCCCTTGCCAATTCGGGGCGAACTTGCCCTTTGCTTCGGCCTGATATGGAAGGATTCGTTTCAACACTTGTTGCCCTACTTCAAACTTCCTGGGATGCACCTTCTTATTATATGCTCTTGCCATCCTCTTTTGATACAATTGGCCATGGCATACTGCTGCCAATCTTTTTTCATCAATCAAGCTCAACTGCTCCAAACGGGTTTTGACCCACTCATCATCATCAATCTCAGCCTCAGCGATAATTCGGAGAGACAGAATTTCAACTTCTGCCGGTATCACTGCTTCTCTTCCATATACCAACAAATAAGGAGTTGCACCCACTAAAGTACGAACAGTAGTGCGATAACCCAACAACGCAAACGGTAACTTTTCATGCCATTGTCTGGACCCTTCTACCATTTTCCTCATTATCTTCTTTATATTCTTGTTGGCTGCCTCAACCGCTCCATTCGCTTTGGGACGATACGGGGTGGAATTACGGTTGACATACTTCTTTCATCAAACTGCTGTTAAGATTAGCACCATTAAGATTAGCAACTTCTTCCTCTATCATGTTACAATAAGCATGCTGATCGCGAACCTGAATATGCAACGGATCAACATGAATTTTATATGGATGGTGCAACATTGATGCTAAAGTGGCCAAAGTATCGGCAACATCATTATGAACCCTTGGGATGTGCTCAAATTCCACTGATCAAAACCGTTGACACAGATCGTATAAACATTGTCGATACGTATGTGCTTCAAATCTCATGTTTCCCATTCTCCTTAAATCTGATGTACCAGGAGGTCCGAATCTCCCAAGACCGGAACATCCTGGACATCCATGTCTGCATCTAACTTTAACCTCAAAATACATGCTTCATATTCAGCCATGTTGTTGGTACAATAAAACCTAAGCTGAGCCGTAACAGGTTAATGATGCCCTGTTTCAGAAATAAGCACCGCTCCTATTCCGACTCCCTTCATATTTGCAGCCCCATCAAAGAAAATTTTCCATCCTGGTTCTTCAGTCAATTCCAGCTCATCGATATGCATCACTTCTTTATCAGGAAAATACATTCTCAATGGCTCATATTCTTCATCGACCGGATTCTCGGCCAAGTGATCGGCCAATGCTTGGGCTTTCATTGTCGTTCTCGTCGCATAGACGATGTCGAATTCCGTGAGTAATTTTTGCCACTTCGCCAATCTCCCTATGGGCATAGGCCTTTGAAAAATATACTTCAATGGATCCAAGCGTGAAATGAGGTAAATAGTATAGGATGACAGATAATGCTTCAACTTCTGTGCTACCCAAGTTAGGGCACAACACGTCCTCTCAAGGTTAGTGTACTTAACCTCATAAGCCGTGAACTTCTTGCTGAGATAATAGATGGCTTGTTCCTTCCTACCGGTGATGACATGCTGCCCCAGTACACAGCCAAATGAACCCTCCAGAACCGTTAGATAAAGAATCAAAGGTCTCCCTAGCTCAGGCGGAACCAACACAGGTGGGTTTGACAAATACTCCTTTATCTTATCAAATTCCTCTTGGCACTCTTCAGTCCATTTGACCGCAACGTCCTTCTTCAACATCCTAAAAATAGGTTTGCAAGTTGATGTGAGCTGAGCAATAAACCTGCTGATATAGTTCAACCTTCCTAACAGACTCATCACTTCAGTCTTGTTCTTCAGAGGTGGCAATTCTTGGATGGATTTTATCTTTGATGGGTCCAACTCAATGCCTCGTCGACTGACTATGAATCCCAATAGCTTTCCGGATGGAACACCAAATGCACATTTGGCGGGGTTGAGCTTAATATCGTACTTTTGAAGTCTTTGGAAAAACTTCCTTAAGTCTCTTACGTGGTCTGCCTGGTTCTTGGATTTTAGGATCACATCATCCACGTATACCTCAATCTCTTTATGTATCATATCGTGGAACACTGTATTCATTGCCCTCATGTACGTTGCCCCAGTATTTTTCAAACCAAATGGCATCACCCGATAGCAATAAGTTCCCCATGGCGTGATGAAAGCCGTCTTTTCTGCATCTTCCTCATCCATCAGAATCTGATGATACCCAGCATAGCAATCCACAAAAGATCTGATCTCACATTTGGCACAATTATCAATCAAAATATGGATGTTGGGTAATGGGAAGTTATCCTTTGGGCTTGCTTTGTTGAGATTGCGATAGTCAACACATACTCTGATCTTCCCATCCTTCTTCGGCACTGGCACAACGTTAGCCAACCATTCTGGATATCGAGTGACCCGAATAACCTTTGCGTTTAATTGCTTGGTTATTTCTTCCTTAATTTTCACACTCATGTCAGTTTTGAATTTTCTCAATTTTTGCTTGAGAGGAGGAAACGTCGAGTCAGTGTGTAATTTATGAATCACTAAATCAGTGCTTAGACCCAGCATGTCATCGTATGACCATGCAAAAACGTCTTTAAATTCAATAAGTGTTTTAGTTAATTCTTCCTTGAGATTCAGATCAAGATGGACGCTTATTTTCATTTCTTTGATGTTATCCGCATCTCCTAGATTAATAGCCTCTGTGTCATTTAGGTTGGGTCTAGGTTTCTCTTTAAATTGGCTTAACTCTTTGTTAATTTCTTCAAAGGATTCATCCTCATCGTATTCCAACCCATCCTCATAATCTACCTCTTGCATTATTAGTTCGGAATCAGATTTATTTTTTAGACTGGGTTGAAGATCCATCATGCATGCCATGTCATTAAGACCAGTATAAAGAGAACTGTATATAAAAAGAAAATAAGAAAACGAAATTAAAATAAGGAATGAAGAAAAAATTTCATTTTATAGAAGTGCGGGATAACAAGGTTGCACACTTTGACGAATACAAAATAAACAAAAATCTGGATTACAACCCTGGAATAATCCAGACAACAGGAAGGAAAATCAGAGCCAACTACCAAGACTCCCTTCGGATGGGAAGATGGGTAGCCATCCAATTGTTGATCTTTGCCTTCAGCCCCACGAACTGCATATCTGTTTTGCTGGACCCTTCCCCAGCTTCTAACATGTTAACTTCGGCAAATAACCTGTCGAACCCTTTATTCAAATCTCCATCTGCACCAATTAATGACCCTTTAACCTTGGACAGCAATTGATTTTTGACGCTTGGTCTGACAAAAGATCTGGACAGACGCGGGACGGGCTTGGGAAGGACCCATGCCCTATTCTTCATCTTGCGGGCACATCTTACATCCGCAGCAGTGGGCTTGAACCCCAGTCCAAAAATATCCAGATTCTTGGGAAGAGATACCGGTTGTATAATGCCCTGGAGATCAGCACCCAGACCTTTGCACGGAATGAACCCATTATTTAACATTTCTGATGCCACCATGACAGTTGTGGCTGCTATTTTGGGAACTGGAATGCTTTTCCCTTTCGGGATCTTTTCTACTGAGACCGTGTTAAAGACTTGGTAGACCCACGTCCCTTTGTCATCATCAGTGTCTATGAAAGGCACAATGCCATCACTTACATCGCACATATTGTCTTCACCGTGCATGACGATATCCTGTCTGTCCCATTCGAATTTGACCATCTGATGCAATGTAGAAGGTACTGCCTTGGCGGCGTAGATCCAGGGTCGCCTCAGCAAGAGGTTATAAGAGACTGTTATGTCTAGTACCTGGAACTCCATAGTGAACTCCACTGGCCCGATTGTCAACTCTAGTATGATATCACCCACTGTGTCTTTACCTCCACCATCAAACCCTCACACACATATGCTTTTCTTGTGAACTCTATCATTGTCAACCTTCAGCTTGTTCAATGTAGACAAAGGACGGATGTTTGCACTGGACCCATTGTCAACTAACGCCCGAGTGACTATGAAATCCTCACACTTCACTGTTAGATAAAGAGCTCTATTGTGTTCTGTACCTTCCATGGGCAATTCATCATCCGAGAAGGTCACTCTATTCACCTCAAAGATCTTGTTTGCTATTTTCTCCAGATGGTTCACTGAGATCTTATCCGGAACATGGGCTTCGTTCAGAATTTTCATCAACGCCTATCAGTGCTCGTCTGAATGGATCAATAATGATAGCAATGAGATCTGTGCCGGTGTCTTCCTGAGCTGTTCTATAATGGATTAATCTTGCATCTTCATTTTCTTTAAAAAAATCCGCCTCTTCCTCGGTTACAGGCTTCTTAACCACTACTGGATTGGCCTTTCTTAATTGTGCGGGAGCAAAATACCTTCCCGAACGAGTTAGACCTTGGGTTTTACACACTTCTTCCATAAATTCCTTCCCCTTATACATTACCATCACTTGACCATAATTCCATGACACGGCCTTCTCACTGCTTATTGGTAACTGAGTTACTGGCTTGATAATAACCGGCTCCCTGCTAGCACCCTTCACAACCATAACAGGCTTTATTGCAACCCCTGGTACTACCACTTTGGCTCGCTTTGGCTTCACTGCAATAATACTTGACGACTCCTTCTCAGCAACCACAACTGGCTTGCCTTGGACCACTGACTTCTAAGCTGGTCGATTTTTCCTTTGAACTGGTCTCACTAGCGCGGATCATTATTACTGTTTGTGAGGGCTTCTTAAGCTCCCCTCTCTTGTGTACCAATTCGATCATGTAAGCCTCATGGTGAGTTGGCAACGGATTCTGGTTAATGTTTGGCGTCTCTAGGGCCTACACCTCAATTCGAAGAGTGTCGATAAGCTCTTCAATAGCTGTTTTTAGCTTCCAACATTTCTCCGTGTCATAACTAGGGGCTCCTGAGCAGTACTCATAACTCACCGAGTGGTCAAGATTTCTTGGCAATTTGGCCTCAACCGGATTCAATAATCCTAACTCCCTCAGTCGGTGGAACAGGCTGGTATAAGACTCTCCCAATGAAGTGAACGTCTTTGGCTTCTGCGCCCTTTCATTCTTGAAGTTTTGGTTTGGACGAAAACTTGTACCAACGAGGTTTCTGTATGCTCTTGGAGGTGGGTAGTTATTTTGTGGGACTGGTGCACGCCATGGTTCCTGGACGGGAGGTTGAACAAATATTTGAGCGTGGTGAACTAAGAAGTGGGGATCGGGTGTTGGGTAATAATGTTGTGGGTGGCTATATGGCATATGGGAGTAACTTTGTTGGTGGGGTTGGGGTTTGTTATAGTAGGGTGCAGGGCCTCTAGATCCATACCAAGCTCTGGATTCAATTGTTGCGACATCTTCCTTCCTCTTCTTCCCAAGCACGCCTCCAGTGCCACTCTGGATAGCCTGAGTGGTGGCCTTAATTGCCAAATAACTCATTATCTTATTGGACTTGAGTCTTTCTCCGATTATACCACCCATTTTCACAACCTCATTGAACGATTTGCCAATCATCGTCACCAGGTGACCAAAGTAAGTTGGCTCCAAAGCTTGCAAAAAGTAATCGACCATCTCACCTTCCTTCATTGGGGGATCAACCCTTGCAGCCTGTTCTCTCCAACGGAACCCGTACTCCCTGAAGCTCTCCCTGGGTTTCTTCTCCAATTTTATCAATGACAAACGATCATTGTACTGGAAGTGGCCGGCGAATTCTTGTGCCAAGTCATCCCAGGTGTACCATCTACCATGGTCTTGGCATGTGTACCACTCTAGTGTAGATCCGCTCAAACTCTGGCTGAAGTACGCTATTAGTAACTTATCTTTTCCGCATGCCCCTATCATCTTGCTGCAAACCCTCGTAAATGTACCACCGGATCACCATGGCCGCCATACAGATCGAACTTCGGCATTTTGAACCCCACTGGTAACTGAACATCCGGGAACAAACACAAATCCTTGTAGGCCACACTGACTTGGCCGCCCAAACTTGCATACTCCTAAAGGATTGCTCCAGGCTTTTTACCTTCCGAAACATTTCTTCCTATTCCGGATTCTTGAGTTGCTCTTCCGATTCTGCCGGGTTATCCAGGTGGGGTATGTAGGAGTGCGGTTCAGGAGCTTTAAAGGTAGGCTCCGGAGAGTAGAAGTGGTTGTCGTGAATCTGAAACGTGGGCTCACTGGAGGATTTTTGTAACGTGGCAGGTGGAGGTGCCACGAAAACAGGGGTGATTGGTGGATGAGGGTTTTGTTTGGGCGGTGGATCTTGGGGAGTGTAAGGAGTTTTCCCTTAATAATATTGGTAAATCGGAAAACTTACCGATGGATTAGTGGGAGGATATTCCGGAACCTGTGCCGGTGTGGGACTAGGAGTAATATGAGGGATGGACAATGGTTGCCCCCTGGCCCAGGCTAGGTGCATCTCTTCTATCTGTTGTCTCAGCCTGTTCATTTCTTCCTTCATCGTCTATATTTCTGACTGTTCCTCTTCAACACTTTTGTCCGAGTTAGACATGATCTTTGGTATTGGTCCTTTTGATCTTGTTTGATAATGGTAATGTGCCAGTACGTTCTAACAAGCTAACTACTGAAAATCTCTGAAAATCAACAAACTTGTTAGTTTTTAGAGTCTAACAGATATATTATCGCACGTTGGGATGCAATGCGCCTAGGCAATTTAACCATCTCTATCATGCCTTTGCTTCGATTGCATGCGTCATTCCAACTTCTTTATACTTGTGCCCCTTTTAAACGCCTATTTTCCTTTATTTATTTCTCATTTTCTCTTATCCTTTTTTTTCTTTTTTCTTTTTTCTTTTTTCTTTTTTTTTTCTTTTTAGTAGTGGTCGAATCTTATGTGGATTGCCTACGTATCATGTCCCCGCATGAATCAGACCATGCGTAGTTCTGACCTGATAAAGATGTGACAAAAATTTTGGGATTTTTATAACAAACTTCTTTGATTACAATCATGATTCAAAACATTCAAAATTCCAACAACAAACTCTAAATAAGAAAATACTTGACTCAAAAACACTCAAAACTTGAACACCGTGATTTTAAAACTAGACGCTCAAAAACACAAAAGTACAGACTCAAACATCATTCTAATGCTCTAATATTTCCTGGGGTTCGCGAGGCATCATTCGGCCTTGCCGCGGACTTTTGTGCAAGATCCCTTTTCAACCCTTTCAATTCTTCCATGATCTGGCGGACATAAATCATTATCGCAGCAAAGAAGGTGGTTCGGGTCATATCCTCACATGCTAGGCACTTCCCGGTGATGTAGTGTCCGATATCTTCGATTCTTTCCCTGATTCTATCTTTTTCCCGAAGCAACCGCTCTATCTGTTGGTTCTGCGTTCCTAGCACTTGAGCGTTGTGAAAGAGTTGATCTTGAAAGTCATGCATCTGTTTCTCCATCCGTGCCATCAAGTCATAACAGCATTTCCTATCAGCTCTGAAATCTCTGGCTTGTCTGAAGACCCGTTCTTTGAGGGTAGATATCATTTCTCTCAACATAGTAATGTTCCCCTCGTAGTCCTCTTCATCTGCCGCATACGTTGTGCCCGCTCTTCTGTACCTCTTGCCCATCTGGATTGGATCCTTGCCAGTCTAGCTTCAGATCTTTCCAAACCCTCTTGACATTCAATGATTTGCCTTTTCAACTCATTTATCAACCCTTCTTCAGACTAACTTCTCGGTTATCTCTCGGCATCCATTCTCATCTGTCGGATTTGGGTCTTCAAGGCATCATTTTCTTGGGCCAACTTCTTTTTATCCCCTTCATCGGCGGCGGCTTGCAAACTGCTTTCAAACCGGAGATCCTGGACTTGTTTTTCCATTGCTCCTATGCGGGCCCTGTATTCCCTTTCTTTTTCTAACCAACCCCATTGTTCCTGAGACGATTCAACAAAGTCCTGGCGGTGTGGTCTTTTAGCTGGCCTCTCGTGCTCAAGTTCTCTCATATACCAAGCAAGATATTTTGGTGATGCTTCACCTTTGGCCCGATCCTACACGCAAGTATTTGCTTTTAAGCATTGACATTCATTCCAGACCTGGCGGACTCTTAATTCGGGAAACTGTCCGTCGGGGCTAATCTCAATTACTTGAGCACTAAGATCTTCCTCCCGTGGCACTATTGGCATCTCCCGAGTTTTCTCAAAACCCGATATGGAGCGTAAGGCTGGATGCTCTTAAGTCCCATCAAGAGAAGATGTGATCTAGCTGCTGACATATACATGATTTCAGCGACGGGTAACCATCCAAGCATCCACTGTATCTGACCGGCAGTGAGAGTCCGAAAGTATGATGTCCATGCTGTTACTCCTTTAGGCAAACTGACCCCGTCGATTCTCGTGTAAAACTCCCCTATGCAGGTTTTCTCAGGTAAAACATAACTTAGAAATTGAGGATGATGGCACATATGTTCAGTCATCCACATTTGCAATAATAGATTGCAACCTTCAAAGAAGTTCCCTCCCGCCTTGTAAAGTATAAGAGCGCTGAAGATATCCGCCACTATCATGGGAACAAGAGTGCTTTTGGCTTGAGTCATTAAAGTATTGACGACCTCGGTTATTTTTATATCAATGTTTTCATCTTTCCTTGGGAATACCAGGAGCCCCAAAAAGACCACCATAAAAGCAAAATGTCTATGTTCCTCCCATTTTTGCTGGTTTCCTTAGCTACATATCTTGCTTTCTGGGTTATTGATTCCGCCTATGTGGTCGTATCTGTTGTACAAAAAGCATGGAGTACAAAAGCCTTTTGCCAAATCCGGATTGTGGACCGTCTTGATTATCTTCAATGAGTCTAAGAACCGGTGCACAGCTACAATTCTCGGGGCAACCAGGTATTTTTGTCTTAAAGGCACCTCATCATTTCCAATGTACCCGGCTATCTCCTCCATGGTCGGGGTGAGTTCAAAGTCTGAGAAATGGAAGATGTTGTGTGCCAGGTCCTAGCAGGTGACCAATGCTCTGATGATGTCTCCCGGAGGCACAATCTCCAACAAGCCAGTAAGCCCTTTCAAATACTTTTTGACCTCGTCTTGTCCTTCTGTACCCAAATCGTTCCACCACAGGCGCAATTCCAGAGGGATTTTAGTCATAATTGAGAAAGGTTCATTTTGAATCGCGCTCATCCTGCACATTTATTAAGGTGATTTAATCACTTATTTTGACCTAAAAGAAAAAAATGACACTGTTTTGTTCCAATTTCCAATTCAATACAAACAGCAGGTTTGCGAATACGGCCTTTCAGCACTTCGTGAAGAAGATTTTAAGGTTGTGCCAGCTAACCGTTGAAAACGACCCAAGGTGGATGTTCTTGCAAAAACGGCCTTCCGGCGCCCTTTTAGGGACATTCGGCTTATTTTTTACAAGAATGGCGTCACCCTACTTATGAAAAAACACACATTTATTTACCCTAAAAAAATCTCTTTGAATAATTAAATTTTTTTTTTTCAAATAATTCTTCCAAATTGTTGAACCCGATATGAGTTGCCTACGTATCCCACATCCGGTGAGAATCAAACTTACGTAGTTCTGCCAATAAAACTACTTATTTCGGAAACAAGACTCTTTTTATTGACAAATACACTATTTTCGGAAGATATTACTCTTTTTGTATTTTCTTTTTCAGCAAACTATTTGAAAATAAAACTCTTTAGTTTTTCTTTTTCTCGACCGACAAAACAAACCATTTTTGAAAACAAATTTTCTTTTTCCTTTTCTTCCTTTTTTTCTTTTTTTTTTTCAAAATTTCGGTAGAATTACGACACTATTTTGACATTGGTTATTTTTCTAAAAATAGATAACTAGCTCTCCACACTGCTATTTCTCTCTTTTTCAATGTTCCCAAACACTTCAAAGCTGGTCAGCATGCAAGTCCGAGATAAATAAATGCAACACGTAAGATGCATCAGGGTGGTTATCTGTCCTAAATGGACCCAACCCCTGTGTTGAGTCCCCTAAGTCCAATGCAACATGATGCAAATAAGCGTTCCTACTAGGGATCCGGCATGAAGTCAAGTTATTCTAGGTTCAAAACCTGGGCATGAGTTCTAAACAGTGTACCCGAGCGGACAACTTGAGTCGAGGAGGGGGCTACGTACCGGGGACCCGCGAGATCGTCCGGTTTTGTAACTTATCCGGCCTCTTTCATATTTCAGGGTATGACACTAACAGAATAGGGAATCTCAACCAGTAAGCACAACCCCAGAGATAAGAAGAGAAGGGTTTCAGCACAGTTTATATACAGTTCAGATAATATCAAAGCGGTAAAGCACTTAGCACATTTAGCATTAGACATGTAGGAAAATCAGATAAAGCAAAATATAAAAATTATTCTAAGCTCAAATTCTTAAACCCTAAACCAGAAGTTCTGGGTTTCTGATCCCCAGCAGAGTCGCCAGAGCTGTCACACCTCCTTTTTCACTACTACACACCGAAATGGGTATAATAAAAGGGAGTTATTCCCAACTTGAAGTGACAATCGAAATGGGATTTATTTTATTAAGAGATTCAGAGTCACCACTTGGGAGATTTATGGTGTCCCAAGTCACCGGTTGAATCCCGAATCGAGGAAAAGAATGACTCTGTTTAACAGTCCGCTAACCATAAATCCGAGTAAGGAATTCTGTTAATCTGGGAGAAGGTGTTAGTCATTCCCGATTTCCGTGGTTCTAGCACGGTCGCTCAACTGTTATATTTGACTTAAATTATCTGATTTTTAAAAACCTATGTGCAAATTTTAACTTTAACCGCTTTTTATTCATTTTTCAAAGAAAATTGCAATGTCATTAAAATAAGTCTTGAACCATGTCACGTAAATGCGCCCGTAGTTTTTGTCATATTTTAACATCGTTGAGATTTGGATTTGGGTCACATAAATGCGCACCCAAGTTTATGGAGGTAATGTTATTAAACTACACCCCTAAAGAGACTAACGCGTTATTATCTTTAGGGCAGGCCGTGAAATTCGCTAGACGGCCCATCTCGAAATCTAGGTATTTATATATACATTTATCGAGGGCCTCGCAATTTGTATTTTATTTGGCGAGGCTCGTCTCATTATTTTTATTTAAAGGCCAATCCTAAAGTGACTATGATTTTTTCTATTTATTTTGTCTCTAAATAAATAGAGAAAAGTGGCCCTCAACAAATTATAATAAGGGAGGATAACGTTCATCTACTCAAACTAATGAAGAATTGATCATTTGAATTCCCATAGTAAAATTCAGATTACTCCATCTATTTAACTAATGGTGACTCCTAATGCTGGATCGAGTTTTGGACTAAACAGCTCAGTTGTTCGATTCTACTAACATTCACGGACAGATTTGAAATAGTCTAATTAATGGGGGCATGTTTAATTCAAGTAACTACTACTATGAACTATTAATCTAGAATTACTAACACTTATATTATAACAATGAATTCCGGGCCATTAGACTTGAATTGGCCATCACACTGATTTCAAAATCAGCTACAACTCCCAACTGATTCTAATTTTTAGTTCAAACAAAGTAAACACTGAACTAAGCATGCACTAACTATACAAAGATTGTAACACAGATGATTGCGCTTTTAAACAATCCTAGAAAAACAGTCTAATCGAATATATATGAAAGCAAACTGAGATTCTATTAATCAACACAAATTAAACCAAATTGTTAGCTATAGAACTCTCATGCTTCCGGAGTGCACATGTAATTAGTTTAGCTAAAAAAGTCCAATAGTTCAATACAGTCCAAATTAATCTAGTTTCAGTCTAGTTGTACAGTCATATGCAAATCATAACTAAGCTACATTAAGCTATTATATCTAAGCTATTTAGGCAGCAATTCATAGTGGTTCCAAACAGGCAGAGCTCAATAAGCACAGCGGTAAATATTTTTCATTTTCATTTCCACTTCAATCTCAGCATCAGTACATCAGGAGAGAAACAAATACCTAGAAAATTAAAAGTAGTGATGAGAAGAAGGAGTCAGCAGTAGCAGGTGTAATTCACAACAAATAATAGATTTGGACTCAAAACAGCTTCACAAACAGCCCAACATGAATGACCAAGGAATAACACCCATAAAATAACCAAGAACTTGACTCAATTGAACCCAAACTGATCTGTAATTGAACCCAAGTGAACCAGCAAACCTCAGAGAATTGAAGCAGAGAACTTCAAACTATTTAGGATTATAAGGGAGATGAACTACTGGTCAAGAATGGGAAGATTGACCTAAAACAATGGAACAGTAAGAAAAACTCTCCAAATGATCTTGAAAGTTGAATGCCTTAACTCTCTATCTTTCTCAAACTCCATCCAACAGTAAAACCAAGTGTCTATGTTTATATTCTTAGTTTGTTTTCAGTTCTCAAAAACTCTGTAAAAAACAAATGCTCTCAAAATACTCTCTAGGAACTGATTCCCAAAAAAAACTCTCCTCCCCTCCCCCCTTAAGAAGGACCCTCCCTTTCTATTTATATCCAAGCTTACTCCCTTTCCAGGTCATGAAACACTTCACAAATAAGAAAATATTTCCTCCCATCAATATTCCCTGAAATTCCCACTACTATGTGTCTCGTGTCATTATTTAATTCTATAGTTATGGGCAGCCTGAATTTATTAATGGTATGCCCTGACATCCCATGTTACCTCCACTTAATTTAATTCCTAAATTATCTCTCTAAAGATTCCTGTTAACCACTTGTTTATTCAGACCAAAATACAGGCACATTCTTCCTAGTTTAGGTCTGTAATTCCCTCTTAAATCCCTATTGACTTTCATTAAATGCCAGAAACTCATTTTTTTGGAACCTACTGTGAAGAAAACTAACATTTAGCTAATGTTCGTGAATCAGAATTCAATTAAATCCAAATGTCAAGAATGCAATTTCAACCCATCAGACTAAGACACAACTGATAATTAAACAGACCTAAGTCTAAACCTACAAACACATGCGTTATTCATGAAAACCAAATAATACATTCAAAGACATTGAAACAGGGACAAGATGAAAACTCAAACTGTTAATGGTTCTACATACAACCTAATGCTATTTTGAACTAAAAGATTTCGAAAAAAAATAAAAATAAAGAAGAGGAAGAAGAGGGGAAATGACCAAGCTTGACCGAGAATTTAAAAGAAAACTTTCCTGTCCGACTAACTCGCACCACGGAATCGATTTAACAACGTTTATCTTCAAAGCGTCTTGACTCACCCGGAACTGAGGCTAATCATTTGTTCTTTTGTCAAGAACAAATGACCAACATCAGTTTCTGCAGTGAGTCGACCTCCTCGCTACCAGAGACCTAGTCGTGTGACAACAGTTCATTGAGACTGATTTTGAAGTTTTAGGGCTCAAGCTCAGATTTGAGACTCGCGAGGATGTAGTGGTATTCGAAGGAAAACAATGATGGATTTTGTATGAGGAGGTCAAGGTGATTGTAGGGTGTGATTTTGGTGGTCATCAGATGAACTAGGGTTTGAGGTCGATTCTTCGATCTAAGATTCGAAGGGTTCTGTCATGATTCGAGGGACAAGGGACATGGATTTGGAAATAGGGTGGTTTGGTGGTTCAGGGGTATTATTTTGGTGGTCGTCGGTGTTGTTGCCGCCGGGTTTACGGCGGTGGGAATGGAGGGCGGCGCTAGGGTTCCTCGTCTCTTCAGAGACGAGGTTTGAGAGAGACGAGGGGGTTCGGCTTGGGGGGTGTGGGGTGTGTTTGGTTACTTATATACGGGGTTGGGGATTTGATCCTGGCCGTTGGATCAATTATGATCAATGGCCCGGATCACTTCACTAATGAGAAACGATGTCGTTTGGGGTGATAACGAGGCGGACCGGGTGTGAGGGACGGGTCGGGTTATGTAACGGGGGAGGATCAGTCTTTGGGGACCGTTGGATCACGTGAGATCAATGGTCCAGATTGAGCGTGACAGAAACGACGCTGTTTGGGCGGTCGTTTTGATAGATCAACTGGACCGGGTACAGGGGTGTTGAATTGGGCTGGTTTGGTATGCTTTGGGCTTGGTTGATTAAAAATTTAAAAGATGGCCCAATTCGAATTTCTCTCCATTTTTTCCATTTTGTTTCTTTTTCTTCTTTTTCTTTTTATTTCCTTAATTTAAAACCAGAAATCCTAGATTAAATTATAAAACCAAAATTATCTTAAATATACTAATTAACTCTTCATAATAATTTTCTCACATAATTAAATATAAAGAAAAATTACACAATTGGACATTAAATGATAAAAATGCAAAGTACATTATTTTTGTGATTTTTCATTCTTGTAAAACAACCTTAATTACTCCTAATTGCAGAATTAAATCCTAAATGCAAATGCAATATATTTTTATATTTTTTATTAATTTAACAAATAAACATGCAAGGGCAAATACAAATAATGACTGAAAATTCCACGAAAAATTCAGAAAATTGCACACAATAAAACAAACAATTTTTGTTTTGATTTTGTGGGAGCAGTTCATGTGAGACAAAAATTACGTGCTCACACTCGAACCCTCGGAACACTCAAAACAACGCTAAATCTAGGAATCACTCCCTAAAACCAAATGAATCAAACTAATGAACTTCAAGTTCTTAATTCTCCTCAAACGGGCCAAAACACCCTTATACTACTCGGATTGACACCAAATTTTACGAGCAAGTCTTAAACGATATTACGGACATGAACCAAGCTTCGGAACCAAAATCCGAGCTCGATACCTAGGAAATCAATGAATACTTAGTTTCTCTAATTCTTTAAAACTTCAATTTAATAATTTTAAATAAAAATTCATTACTCGTGCTAGGGACCTCAGAATTTGATTTCGGACATACGTCTAGGTCCCATATTTTCTCACTGACCTTCCGGGACCGTCAAATTACAAATCCGGATCCGTTTTCCCAAAAAGTTGACCAGAGTCAAATCTGATCTTTTAAGAGAATCCTAAAGAAACAGTTGGACATATTTCACTTAAAATTCTTTCAACTCCCGAACCAACAGTCCCCGCAAGTTATAAATTAGCTAAAGCAAGCGCAGGAAATTTTATTTATGGGAACGGGGATCTAAAAGGCAAAATGACCAGTTGGGTCGTTACAATAGTACACATGTGGTATATAGAAGTTTTGACAATAAGTCATACATGCAGAACTTATGATATTGGTCAATATGCTTCTAAGTATGTGTTTATCCCCTAATTCAACTTTTGTCTTCCGAAACTAAAGAATATCCTTTTACGTTTGAGTGAAAATAATTTTCAGTATGTTTATATTTTGTGCATATAATAAATAAATCACAAGGACAAACATCCTAAATGTTGAACTATATTTATCATAATATATTTTCTTACAAATAACTATATGTTGCACTTTCAAGATAGATATCAATATCGACAATAAGAGTTCTGGTTATATCAGAGTAACCAAAGCATTAGAAGGAAATATATACAAAAAAATAGTCTGTATAGAAGTATTTGATAAGATACCATCACATTAGATACCTTTAAACTACAATGCATTATTATCTATATAATATGACTAAAATTGATCATTTACGTAAGTTATTATGATACCTGTAATTTTGAATTCATGTATTATGCTAGTGTAATAATATTTTTCGACCATTTAGATGATTGTTGTAGTGTTATATATAAAATTTTCTCTTATTAATTAAATTTATTATTTCTTCGTATAAATAAATATCTAAACCATCACATGTCATTATTAATTGGATGAGTTTAGGTTCTATGGATGGATATCGAAATATATATATATATATATATATATATATATATATATATATATATATATATATATATATATATATATATATATATATTTCGATATCCATCCATAGAACCTAAACTCATCCAATTAAATATCAAAGGGTGACTTCTATTTCATATAATATCAGGAGGAAGGTTATATATATTACTGGAAAAAAATCATGAATATATTTTATAATTAACTATTGGAAATGTTTGCAGATGGGGTCAAAAATGGAGCATGTTATCTTTGGTGACAATGTGGCAGCCGCTATAAGAATGTGGCACCAGACGACGAAGCAGTAGGGGAAGAGTGGCCGATGATCAGGAAATGTGAGTACCCTCACAAGCAGGCCAGCTACACCATTGCATGGAGGTTCCTCCCATTTTCACCTAAAGAAATATGGCTACTGTATTGGTAAAGATTAAGTTCATATATATTGAATTTAATGAAAGATGAATGTCATGACATGTAGACTGGTCAAAAGGATGACGATCAGCAAAGAATAGTTAAAGAGGCACGGGATACAACAGGCACAAGCAGAGGTTCAAGAGACTCGGTACCCGCACCTCTTTATGTTTAAAACTCAAGCTCAGAGAATGAACCTGATAGCAAAAGCGGGAACGGATATAGTATTTAATAGGCATCAAATACTAACAATGTTAGAGAATCTGTATTGAATTACAATGATTGTAACGTAGCATTAAAAGCCTTTAAATGTCTATAATGACCTTATTATGACAAAGGCAAAACGTATCAACTAGAAATAACTATAAAAGGGGCAACCTGATCATTTGTAACGACAGGAAATATCATCAAAATATATTGATTACTTTTATCTCCTTTGTTCATCTTATTATTAGCAAAATCAATTTCCTTTATTCATTTTATTTTTTGATTATCAGTAATCCGAGTTCTTCTTAAATAAAGCTTTGACCGAAATTTTACTTTTTGGTTAAACAAATTGGTTCTGTTACCGGGAATCTGATAATCTATTCTTTCTTAATCTAACCTTTTTTTGTTGCATCAACCATCTCAAATGTTAATGACAACAACCAAGGGAACCATCAACTCCATAGGAATCCAAAAGATGATCGCAACCCGACCCCTTCTCCACAAGGCTCTCCTCGATGGTCTCGAGAAGGCACTTCTGATGGATCTCATTCAAATGCAAATGTTCAATTTGAAAACGATGAATCTATCAATAAAGCTTTGCAAAAGCTAATTTCTCAACAGTTCAATAAAGCTCTTGAGACTTTTGTCAACCAGTTACCTGTTTCACCACCAACACCAACTCCAAATAACAACACTTTGGAGAACCCTTGTTCTGGACTTGCTAATTCAGGCAATGGTGGAATCCCCAACGAGTCACGAGATTTAGTATTAACATTGCAGAAACAGCTCAAGGAGCAAAGTGACCGCATAGAGCAAATACCTGGAGTACCGCTTGTAATCAAAGGGATAGATATGGACAAGTATTCACAACAACTTTGGAAGCCAAGTACTGCTCCCCTCCCAATTTCAAAGAAATTCAAAATGCCCGATATTTCAAAATACGATGGAACAACTGATCCACGCAACCACGTGACTACATTCACAACTGGCGTAAAAGGCAATGACTTGACCGAACAAGAAATTGAATCAGTATTGGACAAAACATTCGATGAAACACTCACTAAGGGAGTATTAACATGGTATTCTCCTTTACCCAAAAATTCCATAAATTCTTTTGTTGAGCTTGCAGATTCATTTATTAAAGCACATTCGGGAGCTCAAAGAGTCGAAAAATGAATAGAAGATATTTTCAAAATCAAGCAAGAAGACCCAGAGTTTCTTAGAGAGTTCGTGGATAGGTTCCAACGTGAAAGAATGACACTACCACATGTGCCGGACAATTGGGCAGCTATAGCCTTCACCGGTAATTTGAATGAAAAAAGCTCAGAAGCCACGAGGTGACTCAAGGAAAGTCTTCGTGAATTCCCAGCAATGACATGGAATGACGTTTACAACAGGTATAGCACAAAGCTAAGGATAGAAGAAGATATTATCTCACGGTCTCAAAAAGAGGAAAAGGTGAGTTCAAGACGGGCAAAAACCGAAAAAAGGTCTGGTAAAATAGATACGAACCATATATGGGCCCAGCGGGAAGAGATTCACGATCAAAATAGGAAAATTCAAGGTACGATCATAGATTGAGAAATAGAGAGTCGGGTTCATCATCAAGGTTTGGGAATGATCAAAACACACGAGAGACGCGGGATGATGATAGAAACTTGAAGGCAAGAATTGGTGGTTATAATTTTAATGTAAGCACTCTCGAGCTCGTAGTTTTTTTAAGAAGCATGGGAGATAAGGTACGGTGGCCAAAAGAAATGAGATCAAATCTAAACAGGCGCAATCCTGATCACCGGTGCGAATTTCACAACGATCATGGTTACAAAACGGCATATTGTAGATTGCTACAAAGTGAAGTTGATCATCTATTGAAGCAAGGGTATCTCACCAAATTATTCAGTGAGAAAGGTAAGCAAGCATATATGAAGAATAAGCAGGAGCCCCCTAAACCGCCTTCTCCCAAAAGGATCGTTAATGTTATAAGCAAAGGTGAAAAAATAAATAGGGTGACATATACAGTAGCCAATAAGGTTTCTAGAGTTACAATTACCCACGGGAAGCAGGTTGGACATGTTTTGGAAGAAGAAAGTATTACAGTTGATGATGCAGATGTGTATGGAGTGTTAACTCCACATAACGATGCATTGGTAATATCTCTACTTGTACATGATACTAATGTGAAACGAGTTTTGACTGATCCAGGTAGTTCCGTGAACATAATCTTACTAAGAGTACTACACGAGATGCAAGCTGAAGATAAACTAGTACCAAGGGCGCATACCTTGTCTGGATTTGACAATTCAAGTGTTGTGACAAAAGGGGAGGTAACGCTTACTACATTCGCAGAAGAGGTTGTCAAGGATACAAAATTTCAGGTGATAGAGTTGGAAATGGCTTATAATATGATTCTCGAGAGACCATGGATACACGAGATAGATGTTTTTTCATATACTTTGCATCAAGTTATCAAATTTCCATCACCATGGGGAATATGTCAAATCCGTGGGGATCAACAAACTTCCCGAAGCATCAATTTTGTAGCAAATTCAAGTACGAGCATCAAAGAAAAGTAGCAGTTACAGAGTCCAGTTGATATCACAGCACAAACCACAACTGAACAAAGGCGAACAGATGTAGACTCAAGGCCTGATTCCATTGAAGAGCCACAAGAAAATAAAAATAGCAAAACAACAATTGAAGAATTAGAGGCTGTGGAGTTGTTTGCTCAATGGCCTGAAAAGAAAGTTATATTAGGGCCAACTTAAGCCACGACTTGAAAGGTAAGTTGATTTAATTTTTAAAAACTAACATAGATTGTTTTTCATGGTCCCATTCTGATATGAAAGGAATACCCCCGGAAGTAATGACTTGCAAGCTAAATGAAGACTCATCGTATCCACCTGTCAAACAGAAAAAGAGAAAGCAAGGGACTTTTAAAAACCAGGTGATTCAAGATGAGGTTCAAAAATTATTAAAAATTGGGTCTATCCGAGAGGTAAAGTATCCTAATTGGTTAGCCAATACTATAGTAGTACCAAAAAAGAATGGCAATAGGCGAGTTTGTGTAGATTACACCGACCTTAATAAAGGATGTCCTAAAGATTCTTTTCCATTACCACATATAGATCAACTGATTGATGCTACTGCAGGACATGAATTGTTATGTTTTTTAGATGCATATTCTGGGTACAACCAAATCAAAATAGATCCCCTAGATGAAGAAAAAACTTCATTTATAACAGACAGGGGGACTTAATGTTATAAAGTAATGTCTTTTGGTCTCAAAAATGCTGGAGCCACATATCAAGGGCTGGTGACCAAGATGTTTCAGGAACACTTAGGAAAAATCATGGAAGTCTACATAGATGATATGCTTGCCAAATCACAAAAGTCGGGGGATCATATACAACATTTGTCTGATACATTCCAGATTTTACGAAAGTTCAAGTATGAAGCTAAATCCCGAGAAATGTGCATTTGACGTCTCGTCAGGTAAGTTTTTGTGTTTTCTTGTTTCTAACCGTGGTATTGAAGTAAATCCCGCGCAGATTAAAGCCATTGAAGAAATTCCTGACATGCTTACAAATAAGAAATAGGTGCAGGGATTAACGGGAAGAATTGTAGCCTTGGAAAGATTCATTTCTAAGTCATCAGAAAATGTTTTAAATTCTTTTCAGCTCTCAAAAAGCAAGATCAATTCGAATGGTCTGAGGAATGTCAACAAGCACTCAAAAATTTGAAGACTTGTCAAATCCACCGTTACTAACAAAACCAAAAGACGGAGAAAGGTTACTTATCTATCTAGCCGTTTCAGAAGTAGCGGTAAGTGTTGTTCTGGTTCGTGAGGATCAAGGTAAACAATCTCCAATTTATTATGTTAGCAAATCGCTATTAGATGCAGAGACACGATATCCTCAGTTAGAAAAACTTGCACTTGCGTTAATCATGGCATCTAGGAAATTGAGGCCTTATTTTTAATGTCACCCTATCTCTGTAGTAACTGCCTATCCCTTGTGTAATATATTACACAAACAGTAATTATCAGGTAGTTTAGCCAAATAGGCCATAGAGTTAAGTGAATATGACATCACATATCAACCCAGGACGGCAATAAAATCACATGTGTTAGCTGATAATAAAATCACATGTGTTAGCTGATTTTAGTCAAGGGATTCAACTAGAAATGGAAAAACAAATACAAGTGTTCAATGGATCTAATTTAGGAACCTGGACTTTATTTACTGACGGTTCATCAAATGTGAAAGGTGTGGGTTTAGGAATTATTTTGGTACCACCTACGGGTGAAATCATTCGACAAGCCATAAAATGTCATCCTGTAACTAACAATGACGCAGATTATGAAGCCGTAATTGCAGGTTTAGAAATGGCATGTGAACTGGGCATAGAACAAATTATAATCGAAAGCGATTCGCAACTCATAGTCAGCCAGATGCTGGGGACTTATACAGCCAGGGAAGTAAGGATGCAACAGTACCTGGAAAAGGCACGAGATCTGGTTAGGAAATTCCAAAGCTGGAAGGTTTTGTAGGTCCCACGGGAGGAGAATGTTGAGACAGATGCCTTAGCTAATCTTGCATCTGCAGTAGAAGTAACAAATAAGGAAAACGCTTCTGTCATACATTTATTTCATTTGGTACTCGATCAAGAACTAACTTGGCACTGGAGAAACGAGATTGTTTCTTTTTTGCAGTGTGGAACCGTACCTGAAGATAAGAAAAAAGCTCACGCACTTCATAAAAAGGCTGCTCGGTACCGTTTAAAGCAAGGCAATCTTTATCGAAAAATATTCGGCGGTCCACTAGCGAGATGTCTCGGGCCTTCTCAAATGGAATATGTATTGAGAGAGATACACGAGGGGCATTGTGGAAATCACGTAGTAGGAAGATCACTGGTAAGAACCATGATTAGAGCAGGTTATTATTGGCCTAAAATGGAAGAGGAAACGGAAAATTTTGTGCCTAAATGTGATAAATGCCAAAGATACGGTAATGACATGCATAGACTTGCGGAGTTATTACATCGGGTTGTTGCACCGTGGCCTTTTATGAAATGGGAAATGGATATCGTAGGTCCTCTACCACAGGCAAAAGGTAAGGTACAATTCATACTTGTACTCACTGACTACTTTATTAAATGGGTAGAAGCAGGAGCATTTAAACAGGTACGGCAGAAAGAAGTTAGAGATTTCATTTGGCGAAATATCATATGTCGATTTGGTGTACCAAAAGAAATTATGTGTGATAATGGCCCGCAGTTTATAGGCGCACAAATCATAGAATTTTTTCAAAGTTGGCAGATCAAAAGGATTACCTCAACACCTTACTATCCAGTGGGTAATGGACAAGCTGAATCAACAAACAAAATTATTATCAACAATTTAAAGAAACGATTAGAAGAGTCCAAAGGCAATTGGCCAGAATTACTATCTAGTGTTCTATGGGAATATCGCACCACAGCAAAAACAAGCACGGGTGAAACACCATTTTCACTGGTGTACCGAGCTGAAGCTTTGATCCTAGTGGAGATAGGAGTACCTAGCACGAGATATACAAAAACGAATTAGGAATCCAATGAAGAGGAAATGCGGCTAAATCTTGATTTACTTGAAGGAAAAAGAGAAGATGCATTAATAAGGATGGCAACACAAAAACAAGCTATGGAACAATATTACAATCGAAAAGCATGCCTAAGATACTTTAAGATTGGGAACTTCGTACTCAGGAAAGTTTTTCAATCCACGAAGACGGCCAATACGGGAAAATTAGGTCCTACCTGGGAAGGACCTTACAGGATTCATGGTATTGCAGGAAAAGGAGCATACGAGCTGGAAACAATGGATGGCAATATATTACCTTCACATTGGAATGTCATTCACCTGAAGAGATACTATTTCTAAGAAGTACCCACGGTCAAGTATCCTCATTTTAAAATTCTATTTTTAAATTGTTAAAATTTTACTAATGATTTTAGATGATAGGCAAAAAACTAGCCCGTACTAAATGATGAATCACGACCTGCAAGGCACGTGGAATAAATTAAAATTCCCGGTCTAGAGTTACACCTATTCTGATAGAAATTGATGCGGGTTAAGCAGTATTCATCTATAATTGTACCTCCAAGTCCCGTGTGTTTTATTCCTTTACAGGAAGAGGAACAAACAAGAGGAGTAATCAAGTGCTCGAGACTTCATACTTCAAAGCTCAAACACTTGGGGACTATATAATATACATAGACATATGTATACAGAAGGCAAAGAAGAAGCCTAAGAAGTTTACTCATCGAATTAGTCAAGAGCAGAGCAAAGCTATGAGCTACAAAGCCAAAGAAAAATCTCATCATAGTTAGGTTAAAGGCAGTATACATGTACTGAAATGGGTTATAAATAAAAATCTTATATTTAATATACATGTACTGAAACAGGTTATTACATAAAAACCTTGTATTTTATTTTTCTTTAGAAAATTTGTTGTAAGGAAAATAGTTACGAAAAAGTTATAGAAGTTATTTAAATACATGTAAAGTGTTATTTAAAACTTGGCAAAGTTAAAATAAAAGCTTGTCAAGGTTATTTCGAGAAACATGTGTATTCATATTTCTTTTGTCGTATATTAACACCATTATGAAGTTGAGACATCTTATTCATTAAGTGTCGAATATAAAATGGCCCTCTTCTATAAAATTCATGATTGATTTAAAACATTCATGGGATTAAGAAAGCATTTTACAAAATAAAAATGCAAGTTATTCAATAAGTCCTTAAATGTAAAAGCAAGAATAAACAAAACAGAAGTTCAAATAACAAACTTCTTAATAATAAAAAGTTTTGACTAAGAATGAACTCTGTCCTAAACTAAGAGTTGCTTATACAAAATTCCCCATAAAAGGTCTTGAGACTTAACATTTTCAACAAACCCTTAAAAACAGCCAAGGGTCTCAATCACATACCATCCAAAAAGAAAAAATAGTCACACATTATGAACTTGTCACTAAGGAGTTGAAGAAGGGACTGAAGAAGGATCATCAGTAGCAGTAGGCTCAACTTGACTTGAAGGAATTGGAACACTCGCCACACCCGTATCATTTTCTATATTTTCAGAAGTTTCAGCCACGGGAGAAGAGAAGTCTTGGCTTTGCTGAGTCTTTTCGATTGTTTCTTTTATTTTATCCAACTCAACCTCCAAATTGAAATTCTCTTGGCTAACTTTTACGAGGTTATCATGGCGAGAATTCAAAAATGCCCAACTCACTTGAATGGCGGTTTGATCCTCAAGAATCTCAAAATCCTTTTCCCAGTTAGCAATTTCACTTTTAAGTTTCTCATTCTCAACCAAGGAAGATTCATAAGAAATTTGAAGAAAAGCATGTGAAAACTCTAAAAAGCAAGCCATACCAGAAGATTTCCGGAGGTCTTCTTGAGTTTGAGTCAAAGTTTGCACAAGTTCACCAGTATAAGCTTCTTTTTTACTTAAGAGAGCCTTCAACTCTCTGATTTCTTCACTAGCCTTGGAGAGTTGCTCGGAAAAGGAAGTTTCAAGGAGATTTTTCTATTTACTAGCTTGATTTGAGGAAGCTCTTTCAACAGCCAACTCTGAAGTTAAAGCTCTCTGCTGCTACTCTAAGGTACACTTGTTCTCCTCCAATGCTTCCATGTCAATTTGGAGACTCTCATATTGTTCCCTCAAGTTATCTGCTTTAACTTGATACTCGTGCATTAACTGCTCCGTGTGAGAAACCATCTTTATCATTTCTGTACCCACGAGGTTGATCTGAAAAAGAAAAAAGAGGTAAGGTAAGAGCTTTACATAAAGGAATAACAAATCATTAAAAAATAATACCTTTAATGATGAGTGTATTATGTCTTTCATCAAAGTTAAAGAATTATGTCTTTCAAGCTTGGCCTTCTCGATTGGGATGATTAGAGGCTTCAACCATACATCAGCCCCACCTGATTTTCTCAAAAGATTACCATCCGCAGGGACTTCGATGATAACCTATCTCATGGTCTCACTTCTACTTGAGGAACCAACCTCAGTTTGTTGAACAACTGTGGGAGGAACTGTGGAAGAAGTCAAAACAGCCAGGGGAGGAGCAGTAGAAGTAGTTAAAATAGTTGGGGGAGAAACAACAACAGTAACAGCCTCAAAAGGCAAAGACGGAATTGTAGGAGCGGATAAAGGAAAAGAAGTAAGGAGAGATTCATTAGAAGTTGATTTCAAGCCTTCACTACCAAAACCGCACGTAAAAAGCTGCTTAACATAATCATGGGTGGTAGCAGGGGTATCGTCATCAGGAATCACCAACGAGCTTCAATAGGCTCGATGTGAGGGGTAGAACGAGGGGGAGATGCTTCATTATCTGAAATAATTTGTCTCCTAGTTCGTGGCCTTTTTATTAAAGAACCCTCGTCTTGTTCTTCCTCCTCCTCAGAGTCTTGATCAATAGTAGCTTTCCTTTTTTATGAAGAGCCCAAAATGATTTCTTGGGCCCTTTCCAAAGAAATTCGAGAAGCTACGACAACCTCAACAATAATACCTCAAATGGCAAGTCCTGATACAAAGAAGGATTAAAATAAATTTTGGAATAAACGATAAGAAAAGTTATAAAAAGACTCTTACCGCTAGTTTTCACTTTCCAACCAAATCGTTGAGCAAGAGTTTTCCAAGATCTACCCTCTATCGGGGCAGTATTTAACAACTTTTCTACCCAACCACAGAAATTAGGAATTTCATCAACAACTTCCATGGTTGCTGGAAAAGAAAAGAAAAATTAAAATAATGATCATCAAATTTTAGGAAAAAAGGTACGAGAAAGTTAAAGAAAAAATCTCACGTGCAAAATTCCACTTCTCAGGGAAGGGAATATTTCCATCACCCACTAAACCAACAAGGGGGTAGCAACAAACCTGGTGTATCAGCCACGGTATTTGTCATCTTCTGGACTGACCAGGACTCTTTTGTTCCTTGTTACTAAAGTAAATACTCCTTGGCGAAAGAGTCTGGGAGAGTAAAGGTGGATCAAATGAGAGAAAGTAAAAGGCACGCCGGCCATGTTGGTTAAATGCCTCAAATAGGCAACAGGCCTCCACACTATAAGGCCAATTTGACATAAACAGACGTTGAAAAAATGACAGAATTCGAGGGTAACAGGGTCACTAGCAGGTTTGAAACCCAATGTGAAAGGGTATGTATAAACAAGAAAAAACCTTATTAAATAAGAGGTGATTCTTTGGTTCGCATTGGGAATCATAATAGCGAAGTCATGTCTCCAATGACAATCTTTACGAACTAAAGAAATCAGACCTTCAGTAATCTGAGTTGGGTAGATATCAGCACGATCTAAGGAGGACACTTGGTTTCTAAGGGATTCTCTATCACTGTATAAAGATAACTCCGCATGAGCTATTTCCTCCACTAAAGGTTCACGAAGAGGTTCAGAGGATTTTTTTACCTCTAGAAGAAGACCTTTGAGAAAGCGAACCTCTAGTTCTAGATGGAGGAGTAGAACTCGTTGAAGGAATAGAGGGGAATCGTGATGAAGAAGACCCCAAACTACGTAGTCTCCCTTCTCTCCTACTCCTAAGAAGAGCAAGACGAAGATTATCAATGATGGGGACTCTCCTAGGGTTAGGGTTTGACGAAGACATAGTAGTATGAGGAAGAAGAAAACAAGACTTAAATATTCTGAGAACTTTATGTAAGAAAAACAAATGTGAAAACTATATTTATACTGAGAAGCAACCGTCCAAGGAAAAGTTGTAATAATGGAAACGTCATGATGAGAACTGACCTTTCGTAATTGGTGCAGCCGTAAAAAAGCCTTGAAAAACACTGAAAAATCGCAGAATCGATCAAAAGATGCCACGTGTTGTGGTTATTAAATAGAAATGACAAATGAAGCGTCAGTTCCAGAGAAAAACTGATGGTGGCAAATATTCCCGTTTTAATAAAATCTACATTCCAAATATTCTATTGATGAATACATGGCAAGTGGGGAGACTGTCTGTATTGGTAAAAATTAAGTTCATATATATTAAATTTAATGAAAGATGACGTGTCATGACACGTAGACTGGTCAAAAGGATGACGGTCAGCAAAGAATAGTTAAAGGGGCACGGGATACAACAGGCACGAGCAGAGGCTCAAGAGACTCGGTACCCGCATCTCTTTATGTTCAAGCTAAGAGAATGAACCTGACAACAAAAGCGGGAATGTGACATTAAATACTAAAAACATTAACGTAGCATTAAAAGCCTTTAAATGTCTATAATGACCTTATTATGACAAAGGCAAAACGTATCAACTAGAAATAGTTATAAAAGGGGCAACCTGATCATTTGTAACGACAGAAAATATCATCAAAATATATTGATTACTTTGCTCTCCTCTGTTCATCTTATTATTAGCAAAATCAATTTCCTTTATTCATTTTATTTTTTGATAATCAGTAACCCGAGTTTTTCTAAAATAAAGCTTTGACCGAAATTCCACTTTTTGGCTAACAACTACCGGAAAAATGTTGCCCAATATTATCCTCTTGTTGAACCATCGCCTAATTCTTCCCGTAGGAGGATTGAGGTTAATCAAGAATCTAGCTCCGATGTTCTTATAAGCATTAGCAGAAGTTGCATGTTCAAAACTATTACTGTGTATAGACAAAAAATAAATAATGACATGATTTACATTTTTTCTTGTTGTTATTATTATACAGTAATTGAAAACTTTTTATGTTTATATAATTTTTAGTTTACACTAAGTTATCAAGCGCGAATTACTGTTAAACACCAAATTTTGTTAGACTGTTAGAAAAATAAATAAATAATTTGGAGCATAGGATTTAGTTTGAGGTGTATCAAGGACATTGTCCTTAAAGATATCTCGCTCATACATTGAATAGAATAAGATATTTCACATACACAAGAAATACAATATCTCCCAGGATTCAATAAGTTCTTCCGCTTATAAACTAAAAATAATAACAACAAAGTTTCAATAAATAAAACCCAATTTATAAGAGGTAGGAGAAAGAGGAAGAGTTTTGATAATTCTGTGATTAGCTCTCCAAAATAACGTGCTTATATAGGAGTTAGATTAACAGTTATGTAAGAGCTACTCTATCAGATTTTTTTGGTAATTTTTTTGTATTATTCACAGGGGTAGGTGAAAGGCGATTGATGGAGAAAATTATAAGGTATGGAATGAACCCTTGCTACCAAGATAAAAATTTAGGTAGCCAACCAACTAAACTATTAATTAAGATTAGGGGTAATTATGCTCCTTGTCACTTGGCCCAACAGTCCATCAAAAAATAGCTCACATTTGAAACCCTTACCTGATATGGCACAGGTTGTACATAATCTAAAAATTATTTTTTACCAGTTAGCTCACCCTATTTTTTTTTTTCTTCGTTCTTCTTCTTCCTCTTTCACGACTTTGCACCCCAAAGTTTCTCTATCATTATATATATTCTTCAATTCTCCTTCCAGATTCACAGTTGATAATCACTAATAAGATGAGAAGAAAAAATACCACTTAAGAGAATTATTATTTTTGGAGTCACCATTAAAGGTCATTCGAAGCTTCAATTTCAAAAATTAAATTTTTTCGATTTTGTTAGTTGTTTGGATTGGGTGTTGGCCCAATTGATTGGGATCGTCAAGGGAAGTTCAAAACTCAAATTTGAAGTGATTTGGAGCACATTTGAGGTAGATTTGAGTTGAATTTCAGAAATTAAATTTTTCGATTTTGTTAGTTGTTTGGATTGGGTATTGGCCCAATTGATTGGGATCGTCAAGGGAAGTTCAAAACTCAAATTTAAAGTGATTTGGAGCAAATTTGAGGTAGATTTGAGTTGAATTACAAAAGATGCCCAAAGAAGAAGAAGAACCAGTGAAACTCCATTAATAGGATTCATTTGTATAATAGTGTATAATATTGTATAAGTAATGTATAATAGTGTATAAACACATCTTATACATTATTTTATACAAGGCTGATACATTATTTACAGGTATTTGGTAGATTTCTCACATTTCTTCTTCTTCTTCTTCTTCTTCTTCTTCTTCTTCTTCTTCTTCTTCTTCTTCTTCTTCTTCAACTGCTACACCTATATACATGATGTATCACTAACATTTTCACTATTGTGCTTATACATTCTTATACACTTTTATACAACTATATATATAATATAACTCTTCGTATAAAAGTGTATAATATTGTATAAAAGTGTATAAGCATCTCTGACGAATTTTTTGTACGATTTTCACTTGCAATTCTTGATTAAGACTATTCCAAATCTCCACTAAATGACTTCAAACTTTGTATACAGTCTACTTAGACTAATTTTAATAAGTTCAAATAATACCCACTTTAAATTTTTCATAAAATCATATTCAAAAACTAATAAGATTAGCATTAAAGAAGATGAGATTTTAGACTTCTCGCGTCTGTTTGTGAATTTTTATAGTTGTGATAGGTATGTAGAAACTTGAGGAAAAAGGAGAATGAAAATATTTCACGCTTGAAGATATAGAGAATAAAAAAACTGGAAAAAAATTCAGATCTAAGCTTATTGATATTTGGCTACACATTTGCAAACTTGTAAGTGGGCTAAAATAATGCAAGGTCAACTTATGAAAGTGCATTATTATGTAATTTTGTCTTAAGATTACCTAATAAATTATTTGTTTTCACAAGATGACTTGGATCAGACATCGGGAGGGAGGGGGGTGATGATCTAGGGATAAATTCAAAAATAGCCAGATTTACAAGTGGTCGTTCAAGAATAGCCCAGTTTCAAAAGTAATCAAAATTTAGCCACTTTTCATCTAAAGATAAATCTGAACGAAAACAGTGTTCAAAATTCGAAAAAATACTCCAGCATGATATACTGGAGTTCCAGTATAATATACCGGTTCAGCATAATGTACTGGAGTTTGGAGCACCGGCGCTCCAGTCTCCAATATATTATACTAGAGGCAGCAAAGTATACAGTCCAGCATAATATGCTAGAAGTTCATATACAGGTGCACCGAACTCCAGTATATTATGCTGGACCGATTTCTGTTACAGAAAAATAATGGCTACTTTTCATTAACTTGATAAATATTGGCTATTTTTAATGATCAGTCCAAAAACTGGCTAGACCGTGCTATTTTTACCCCATTTTGCCTTGCAGCCCAACTCTTTGTGCTTGTAAGCCCAATCCCTTTTCTTGTTTTTAAATGGCCCACTAAAAGAATTTTATACATAGAGATTTTCTCTTTCCTATACCATATATGAAACCTTATTACCAAAAATGTGCATAGGTTCTAATTTACTCGCTCTGTCCATATTTTTTCTACAGTTATTATACCAATCATTAAATACTAATTAATAGTAGCTGAATCTTCCTAATTTGCCGAGCTAAAATTGAGGAACAGAGTATTTTAAAAAGATTTGGCGTAAATCAGATCAAATTATATTCTTCCAGATATTCCTATTTAGGCGCGCTACAATTATGGAAGTAAATATTCTTCCAGATATTTTCCACCATTGATACCCATTAAAAAGCTTGAAAGCTTTGAATTCAAATTTGGGTTTTCGAAAATCAATATTTGTTTAGATTAGGTGTTGTTTAAAATAATCAGGAATATGGTTTGAAGTTTATATCTCAATTTTGAGGGATTTTGGTGAAGACTAGACTTGGTTTTGACTGAAATTCAAATTGAAACTCGAAGAAGAAGGAGGAGAAGACATATTGCAGAAATTGTAGATAAATTGTATTCTGATTGTAGATGCTTTATTTTCTGTTTTCACAATTAAAAAACAGCTAAAACTTCTACAAATCTTCTGAAAAAACGTAATTATGTCAAAAATTACAATTATGCTACAATTGGATGGGAATTGTGATATAAAAATTCATTGTACCCAGTTTATAAATAAATTGTAGATTATTTGTATTCTAATTGTAGGTACTTTGTTTTCTATTTTCACAAATCAAAAATGACTAAAACTTCTACAAATCTTCTGCGAAAACAATCTACAATTTTTCTACAATTTATCTACAATTTCTGTAATGTGCCTTCTTCTTCTTCTTCTTCTTCTTCGTCGAGTTTCAATCTGAATTTCAGTCAAAACCAAGTCTAATCTTCACCAAAACCCCTCAAAATTGAGATATAAACTCCAAAACATATTCCCAATTATTTTTAACAACACTCAATCAAAACAAATAATGATTTTTGAAAACCTAAATTTGAATTCAAAGCTTTTTAATGGATGTCAATGGTGGAATTGCTGCTCTCTTGTCTCTTTGAAGGTTTGTTCTTCTTCATTGAGAAAATTTGAAGCTGAAGGTAAATGTGTGTATGAACTTTAAGGATTTGACTTCAATTTTGATGAACTTTGTTGTTCTTCATTAATGAACTTCAACCGGAGTAAAATGGGGAACCAACTTTGTTGAAGGGTTCCTTCAATTTTATGTGAATTTAGAGGGAGAATTTGGTTTCAGAAGATGGGAAATGATAAAAAGAACGTGGGTGTGAGTAAAACGTGGGTGAGACTGAGGGGTTAGGAGAGAGAAACGTGCAGATTCCTTTAATTAAGGAGTATAAAATGTACAATTAATTATACCCTTAATTAATGATGGTATAGAATTGGTAATTTAGTATACTAAGTGTAATTAAGTCAAACCTTAAATATTGAGGGTAATAAGGTTTTATATGTGGCATAGGAATATAAAAATCTCTTGTACATAAATTGAAAGAAGGAGCACTTTCCAATCAATAAAGGACACTCCCTTTTGAGATATTAGTTTCTCCAACATAAACAAGTAGTCCATCCGTTTCAGATTTTATTAGGTACTTCCCTTTTTAGTGTTCCAAAATAAATGATACATTTTTAAATTTGGAAATATTTCAATTTTAAACTCTTTATTTTACCTATTTTACCCTTATTGAGAAGCTTTTATAACTACACAAATGTCATGATCCCACAAAACTTTTAAGACCATAAATTTCAAAAGCATTTTTTTCCTTCTTAAACTCCGTGCCCGAATAAACTACCTCATCTAAACTAAAACGAAAAAGATCATTCCTTTTGTTCATTTCACCCAACAAGAAAGTCAAATGCATTGGAAGTAGTGCAGATGCTAAAATCTGATGTACAACTGATTAATAGCTCGTTTGGCCAAGTTGCAAAAATCAGCTTATTTTGAGAAGCACTTTTGAAAAAATATTTTTCTCAAAAGTACTTTTGGTGAGAAGCAGTTTGTGTTTGGCTAATTGGTTTGAAAAGCACTTCTGAACAGTAATTAGCTGTTAAAAATTGCTTCTAAGTGTATTTTTTTCGAAAGTGCTTTTCAAAAAAGTGCTTTTGGAGAGAAGCTACTTTTTTCTGCTTCTCAAAAACTACTTTTGCTTCTCCTCAAAAGCATTTTTTTCCTTCCAGAAGCTTGGCCAAATATCTCAATTTTGGCGAAAAAAAGTACTTTTGACAAAAAATAAACTTGGTCAAACAAGCTATAAGTAGCGAGGCCAATATCGATGCTCTTAAAGTAAAGATGAATAATTATTGAAATGACGATAGAGTAAAGTAGAGACGAAAGGAGAGAGTGTTCTTACTATTATCTCGATTCAACGTAGTATAGTACTACTTTCAGGGAGGATTGCCAGTAGCCAAGCTGACCAGTATGTAATATGTAAAGTGTGAAGGTACAAGCCAGTGACCTCCCAAGAGATACTCTATAACTTAATATGTAAAATGTAATATGTTCTTATTCCTTAAGATTCGATCAAAGGGTGTTGGTTGGATCGAGACGCGGCTGGTGATCGAGGAAGAGGCTTAGCCGGTATGAGCCTGCCATGCATGGACATGGCCTGTGTACCGCAATACTTGGGGCCATAAGCATCGAGTTGGTCATGGCACAAGTAAAGCAATATGTAGTACCGTAAACTAGAGGGTAATTCCGTATAGTTGGTTTGCGTAGGACGCCAGACGTCATAGGCTCATAGCATATTAGGTCATAGACCGTATATCCAAGGCACACCCCGGACGTATACATTCTTTGACCACTACAAGCGTAACAATATATATTTGAATTAAAATTATGGAGATAAAGCTATTAAAATGACGTAAGTTCTCCATGTTTGGAGAGAAAAGTACTGAATAGTCAAATAAACAACTATTGTTCACGGGATTATGTTCCGGGGCTTCTAACTTCAATGTATCTCATTAAGACATCTTAATTTGATTTAAAACGCCTTTGTTAACCGAGCTTAAGTGATATTGATCTGGAAAAATTCGTGGTCAATATGCTTATGAAGAAAGTAATTGGTATTTTCCATTAAAAAGATTAAAATGCAAAAATAAATATAAAAATTGAAAAGGCAAAAGAAAAAAGAAAAAAAGTTCTAATTCATCACGTCATCGAGCTTCTGACTAGTCTTTCCTTATAACAATTGCTAACCACTTCCTCGGTAGGACCACAAGTTATCACTTCTGCCAATCCATGGCTAAGATGAATCAAAAGCTCCAGCTCGTTTCCCTTTTCTATCGGGCGAACACATCACCTTCATGTAACTTTTGGCTGTTGCACTTGTATTCGTTCTGTCATGTGATGACCCGATAGGTCATTTTGAGGCTTAGCCTCTATTTTTATGTTTCGAGACCTTGATTAATTAGCTCCGTTTAGTGTTTTTTAATTTACGTGCACAGTCCGTGTCTTGTTCCGGAAAGTCCTTATGTAAAAAAACTTAAGAAAATGTGAATTTTTGTCTTTAAAATGTTTTGAGATGACTACGGTCAATATTTTATATAAATGGACAGTCTCGATGGGTCTTTATCGTGATTCGGGACTTGGGCGCATGCCCGAAATAGAATTCCAAAGCCCTAACTTGTTATGACTCATTTTTCCGAAATCTAGCATTTTTGAAAGTTGAAAATTACTAAGTTTGACTGTAAGTTCACTTCTTAGCTAAGGACTCGGATTTTGATGTTGAATTTTGAAATAGTTCCATATTGCTAGTTGAAACTGTCTGCAAAATTTGGTTCAATTCGGATTTCCGGTTGAAAATTTGAAATTCTTGAGTTTCTTTAAAAGTTTCATGCATTATGATCTCCTAATTTCTAGATGTTATGTTGATGTTTTGACCACACGAACAAGTTTGTATGATGTTATTACACTTGTGTGCATGTTTGGTTTGGAGCCGGAGGGCTCGGTGAGTTTCTGATAGGCTACAGATTGATTTTTGAACTTTGGAGATAGCTGGTGATTTCTCTATTGCTGGTGTGGTCTGCAGATCTCGCATTTGCAAGGTCTGGCTTGCAAATGCGAATGTCGCTTTTGCAATCAAGATATCGTATTTGCGAGCGGGGTCCTGGGCTAGTGAACTCGCATTTGTGAACTGTGCACTTTCGCTTTTGCGAAGGAAGAGGTCGCAACTGCGACCATTGGCCACTGGAGTCCGCGTCGCATTTGCGATGACTGGAAGTTCGCAATTGCGAGCCAAATTTGCAACTTCTCTAGCTCTGAGATAGGGTTCGCATTTTCGACCCTTGTCTCGCATATGCGATGTTCGTAATTCCAAATAAGACATCTCAATTGCGATATCTGCAGCTGGGTAAAAGAGAGGAAAACAGGACTTAGCTTATTTCTCACAATTTTTTTTTCAACCCTAAACACTCTAGAGGCAATTTTCCAAGAGACTTTTCTTCCCAAATTCATTAGTGAGTGACTTTAATCCATCTCTTTTCAATTACCCATTACTTTTCATGAGATTTCAACATCAAATTTAGATCTTCATGGTAGAATTAAGGATTTGGGTAAAATTAGAAATTTTTGTAAATGTGAATTTTAGACCTCGAATTGAGGTCGGACTTCGAAACAAATTATATAACCAGACTCGGAGGTGAATGGGTAATCGGATTTTGATCCGAATCTCGGGATTTGACCAACTGGGCTTGGGATTGATTTTTGTTGTTCCAAAACCATTGAAAATTGAATTTTTTCACTCGGCGGTAGTTTCTAAAGCTTATTTTGAATTGTTTGAACTATATTTGTCAGATTTGATTGGTTTGGAGGCGAATTTTACAGGGAAGGACTGGGTTGAGCTTTGATTTGATTGTGGAGCGAGGTAAGTGTTGGATCTAACCTTGACTTGAGGGAATTAAAAATTTGTGAATTAAGTGAAATGTGGATTACATGAGAAAATGGTGTATATCGGTGACGAGTGCATACGTGTCGTAAAGATATTTGTTTCCATGTTTCTTGTTATTTCATGATTTATCTTATTCCATGCCTTAATTTTTAAATGCTTTAATTTCTAGTAATCTTGCATTCAATATTTAATTATTGTTGTATTGAATTGTTCGTCCCTTCCGTGACTCCGTGCTTATTGGCTACTTGCCATAGGTATTTTACTTGCACACCTTAATTTTCACGTGCTTTGCTTGTCCTGTTGTGTTTTGTAATATTTGTCGCATTCATTTGATTATTAAGTGGTTCCTTTACTTCCTTGCACTTATACAGTTTGGTTGTAGAAAATTCTTGCAAATTGAGTTATTGAATGGTTTTTGTTTATTGAAATTGTTTGTAGATCGGGCTACACACCGCAACGGTTTGTTATATTTGGAATAAGGGAGGATTATGATATTGATAAATGATGATATGGTGGGATCGGGTTGTGTGCCGCAACGGTTTGTGTACGTAATACTTGGTATTGATTATGATGATATGGTGGAATAATGGAGGATTATAATATTGATTATGATGGTACGGTAGGATCAGATTGCACGTCGTAATGAATTGTGTACGTGATTCTGGTGAAATAAGAGAGGATTGTGTGTGTACGGCGGGATCGGGTTTCACACCACAACGAATTATGTGTGTTGTACTCATTGTTGTTATTGTGTTTGTTTTCAACATTATTTTATATGAAATTACGTGGTCTGTTATTTTGGGCTCTCTAATTGTGAGGTTTGAGTTCATTTTCACAAATTAATTACTTTACTTTCATTCATATTTTCTTTCCCTATTATTATTATCGTTACTGCGTATAGGATATTATAAGTGATCTGTCTTAGCCTCGTCACTACTTCGTCGAGGTTAGGCTCGGCACTTATGGAGTACGTGGGGTCAGTTGTACTCATAATATACTTTACACTTCTTGTGCAGATACCGAAGTGGGTCCTTGCAGCGTTTAGTAGATTTGCACGGATTCAGTTATTGACGGAGACTTGAGATACAACTGCACAGCATTTTCAAGCCGTGAAGTCCCTTTTTTTGAGTTTCAAATAAGGGAGGATTGTGTGTGTACGGTAGGATCGGGTTGCGCATCGCAACGAATTGTGTGTGTTGTACTCATTGTTGTTATTGTGATTGTTTTCAACATTTTTTATATGAAATTATGAGGTCTGTTATTTTGGGCTCTCTGAATGTGAGGTTTGAGTTCATTTTGAAAAATCAACTGCTTTACTTTCATTCCTAATTTCTTTCCCTATTATTATTATCATTACTGCGTAAAGGTTATTATAAGTGGTCTGTCTTAGCCTCGTCACTACTTCATCAAGGTTAGGCTCGGCACTTATAGAATATGTGGGGTCAGTTTTACTCGTACTACACTTTGCACTTCTTATGTAGATACCTAAGTGGGTCCTTGCAGCGTTCAGTAGATTTTCTCGAATCCAGTTATTGACGGAGACTTGAGGTACAGCTGCACAGGATTTTTAAGCCGTGAAGTGCCCTTCCCTCCTATCCTTACTGTTTTTCTGAGTTTCAGAATAATGTATTTTATTTAGACACTCTATTCAGTACTACTATACTATACTTCAGACTTATATCATTTTCATTATTATTATTTTGTCATAAATTGTTAAAATTAATAAATTCTTCGTTCACGTCGGCTTGCCTGGCAAGTAGATGTTAGGCGTCATCATGACCTCGAGGTTGAGATTCTGGATCGTGACAAGTTGGTATCAGAGCACTAAGTTGCCTAGGTCTCATGAGTCATGAGCAAGTTTAGTAGAGTCTGGAGGATGAATACAAAGATGTTTGTACTTATCTTCTAGAGGCCATACAGTTTTAGGGAAAAAATTCACTTCTTTCTTTCTCTATCGTGCGATTCCATTCTGTCATTGATGATTGAATCAATTCTTGTTCTCTCATAGATGGAGAGAAAACGTATAGCATCTGCAGTCGGACAAGGGCCGGAGCCCCATGTGGCAGCTACTACCAAGGGCAGAGGCTGAGGCCGAGGTCAAGCCAGAGGTCGAGGTAGAGGAAGAGCTCAACCCAGAACCCGAGCAGCAGCACCCGCAGTGGAGCCTCATATGGATCATGAGGAGGAGGTCCCAGCTCATACCGTGCCCGTCGGACCAGCTTAAGTCCCAGAGGGATTCATAGCCACTCTAGTGCTTCAGGATGCTCTAGTCGTCTTGGTGGGACTTATGGAGAGTGTGGCCCAGACCAATGCATTTCCGATGGCACCAACCATCTCTCAAGATGGGGTAGAAGCACAGACTCCCTCTACTCACACTTCGGAGTAGATGGCTCCCCTATATCAGAATCCAGCAGCCCAGCAAGTTGGATTAGTTTATATGGTTATTGCGGCTCGTGCCAGGGATAGGCCCCATATGTCTTCTAAGGCCTTATTAAGGCTGGATAAGTTTACCAAGCTTTTTCCATTTCATTTTAGCGGTGCACCTTATAAGGATCCACAAGATTACTTGGATCGTTGCCACGAGGTATTGCGCAACATAAGTATTGTTATGACCAATGGGGTCGACTTTGTAGTGTTCTAGATGACTGATTCTACCAAGAGATTGTAGAGAGATTATGTGTTGACTAGCTTGGTGTTTCTCCTTCACTTACTAGGGATCAGTTTCACAATTGTTTCTAGAGAAGTTCATTCTTGTTACTCTAAAAGAGGAGTATCGCATGCAGTTTGAGCGCCTTCAATAGGGTGGCATGACCGTCACCCAGTATGAGACTCAATTTGTGGACCTAGCTCGCCATGCCATTGTCTTCCTCCCTACTGAGAAGGAGAAAGTGAGGAGATTCATTGATGGTCTCACTTTAAGTATCAGGATATAGATGGCTAAGGATGCTGGAGATGATATTTCTTTCCATACACCCGTAGATATATCTAGACAGATCGAGGTAGTTCATGGTCAGGAGAGGAGGCCGGTGTAAGACAAAAGGCCTCGTCATTTCGATGGTTTCAGTGGTGCCTCATCTTGAGGCAGGGGTACTTTTGGTAGAATCTATCCTCTTAGGTCGTTTCATTCAGTGCTTCAGGCATCCCACAGTGCTTCGAGTAGTCGTGGTTCTTATCTATCTCATCTTGGGCAGCCAACCTATAGTGCACCATCAGCTCCTATAAATGCGCCTCCAATCCAGAGCTACTACCATAGTTGTCTGTCCCGTTCGGGTTTATTTCAACTTCAGCAACCGGATGGGTATTTTGAGTGTGAGGGTGCAGGCCACATCAGGAGGTACTGCCCTAGATTTGTGAGCACCATGCTGCAACAAAGTTCTCATGTCATGGTTTTAGCACCGACTGCTTCACTGCCTGCTCAGCTAGCTAGAGGTAGAGCTCAGGCCATTAGAGGTGGAGGCCAGGACGTTAAAGGTGGAGGCCAATCAGCTAGAGGCCGAGTGAGAGGCATAGGTTAGGGTGGTGGGTCCCAACCTCATTTTTATGCATTCCCAACTAGGCTTGAGGCTAAGTCATCTAACGCTAGTATCACAGGTATATTCCCAGTTTTCCATTGAGATCCTTCAGTTCTATTTGATTTGGGCTCTACTTATTCCTACGTGTCATGCTATCTTGCTTTATATCTGGTTGTTCCTCGTGATTCATTGAGTGCTCCTATATATGTGTCCACGCCTATATTATTGTAGATCGTGTTTGTCGCTTGTGTGTGGTTTCTATCGGGAGCCTCGAGACTAGTGTAGATCTCCTACTTCTTGATATGGTTGATTTTGATGTCATTTTGGGCATGGATTGACTATCATCTTATCATGTTATATTGGACTATCATGCCAAGACGGTAACCTTAGTTATGCCAGAAGTTTCTCAATTAGAGTGGAGGGGGACCCCTAGCCATTCTACCAGTAGGGTTATTTCTTATGTGCAGGCTCGGCGCATGGTCGTGAAGGGATGTTTAGCTTATTTGGCCTATATTTGCAAGTTAGTACGGAGGCTCCTTATATGGATTGGTACCTGTTGTGCATGAGTTTCAAGAGATGTGTCCTGCAGATATGCCAAGGATGCCACCCGATAGAGATATTAACTTCTGTATTAATTTGTTTCCGGGTACTCAGCCCATTTCTATTCCACCATAACGTATGGCCCTGCCTAAGTTGAAGGCACTGAAGGAACAATTGCAGTATTTGCTTGATAAGAGATTCATTAGAATTAATGTCTCGTCTTGGAGTGCGCCTAAGTTGTTCGTGAAGAAGAAATACGGATTGATGAGGATGTGCATAGATTATCGGCAGTTAAACAAAGTCATTATCAATAACAAGTATTCGTTGTCGAGGATTGATGACTTATTTGATCAGCTTCAGGGTGCCAAAGTAATTTCAAAGATTGATTCGAGGTCTGGTTACTATCATGTGAATATTAAGGCATCGGACGACCCTAAGACAGCTTTTCGGACTCAGTATGGGGCATTATGAGGTCCTAGTAATGTCATTTGGGTTGACAAATTCCCCAACAATATTTACAGATTTGATGAACCATGTATTTAAGCCCTATTTGGATTCTTTTGTGATCGTGTTCATTGATGAGATCTTGATCAACTCCCGTAGTCGAGAAGCACATAAGCAGCATCTTCGGATTGTACTTTAGACTCTGACAGGTAGTCAGTTATATGCCAAGTATTCAAAGTGTGAGTTTTTGTTGGATTCAGTTGCCTTTTTGCGGTATGTCGTCGGCCGAGGGCATACAAGTGGATCCTAAGAAGATTGAAGCGGTTCAAAACTGGCCTAGACCTACATCGGCTACAGATATTCGAAGTTTCCTGGGTTTGGCGGGTTATTATCGTTGGTTAATGGAAGGGTTTTCATCCATAGCATCCCCATTGACTAGATTTACCCAGAAGGGTGCTCCATTCAGGTGGTCCAATGACTGTGAGTTGAGCTTTCAGAAGCTCAAGACTTCTTTGACTATAAGAGCTTGCACAGTGTATTGTGATGTATCGTGTATTGGGCTCGGTGCAGTATTGATGTAGGATGGAAAGGTGATCACACACGTGTCGCGGCAGTTGAAAGTGCATGAGAATAGTTACCTTGTTCATGACTTAGAAATGGCATCCACTGTTCATGCGTTGAACATTTGGAGGCATTACCTCTACATCGTATCATGTAAGGTATTCGCTGATCACCAGAGTCTACAGTATTTGTTCAAGTTAAAGGATCTAAAACTTGAGGCAGCGGAAGTGGTTGGAGCTATTGAAAGACTATGATATCATCATTTTGTATCACCTCGGGAAAGCCAACATGGTGGCCGACGCCTTGAGTAGAAAGGCTGTGAGTATGAGTAACCTCGTGTATATTCCAGTTGGTGAGAGGCCGCTAGCATAAGATGTTTAGGCCTTGGCTAATCAATTCTTGAGGTTAGATATTTCGGAGCCCATCCGTGTTCTAGCTTGCCCGATCGCTCGATCTTCTATGTATGAGCGCATTAGAGAGCGCCAATATAACGAGCCCCTTTTGTTTGTGCATAAGGACATGGTGTTGCACGGTGGTTCCAAGTAGGTTACTATTGGAGACGATAGGGTGTTGTGGATTTATGGTCGATTTGTGTTCCCAGTGTGGATGGGCTTTGTGAGTTGATTCTAGAGGATGCCACAGTTCGCGGTATTCCATCCATCTGAGTGCCGCCAAGATGAATCAGGACTTAATACAACATTATTGGTGGAGAAGAATGAAGAAGGATATTGTTGCATATGTGACTCGATGTCTGTGTTATCATCAAGTAAAGTACGAACATCAGAGGCATAGTGGTTTGCTTCAGAGGGTGGAGATTCCTGAGTAGAAATGGGAGTGTATTACCACGGAGTTCGTTGTTGAGCTCCCACGGACTCAGAAGAAATTTGACACGGTATGGGTAACTGTGGACATGTCGACCAAGTCAGCATATTTCATTCTGGTAGCAGTTTTCTATTCTTCAGAGCAGTAAATTGAGATCTGTATCGACGAGATTGTTCGTCTTTATAGTGTGTCAGTGTCTATTATCTCTAATCGGGGAACGCAATGCACCTCGCACTTATAAAGGTCGTACAGTGTGATTTGGGTACACACGTTAAGTTGAATACAACATTTCACCCTTAGACGGACTGACAGTCCGAGCATACCATTCAAATATTGAAGGATATGCTTCGTGTCTGCGTTATAGATTTCTGGGGTTCTTCGGATCAATTTTTGCTGCTCGCAAAGTTTACCTACAACCACAGCTACCAATCGAGTATTTAGATGGCTCCCTATGAGGCATTATACAGAAGATGGTGTTGTTCGTCAATTGGTTGGTTTAGGTCAGGAGAGGCTCGGTTGTGGGGTACCGCTTTGGTTCAGGATGCCTTGGAAAAGGTCAAGATGATTCAGGATCAACTTCGCATAGCTTAGTCTAGGCAAAAAAGTTAAGTCGATCGGAGTGTTCGTGATGTTGCATTCATGGTTAAAGAAAGGGTTTTGCTCCGGGTTTTACCCATGAAAGGTGTAATGAAATTCGGAAAGAGGCAAGTTGAGCCCTAGGAATATCGGGCCTTTTGAGATTCTTGAGAGAGTGGGTGAGGTGGCCTACAAGCTTGCAGTACCACATATCTTATCAGTAGTCCATCTGGTGTTCCATGTGTCCACACTCTGGAAGTATCACGGTGATCCATCCTATGTATTAGATTTCAGCTCAGTCCAATTGGATAAGGATTTAACTTATAAAGAGGATTCAGTGGCCATTTTAGCCCAGCATGTCCGAAAGTTGAGGTCTAAGAATTACCCGTCAGTTAGAGTGAAATATCGGGGTCAGCTAATCGAGGCAGCTACGTGGAGTCCGAGTCAAGCATGCAGAGTAGATACCCATACCTTTTCACCAGTCCATGTACTTTTCTCGTCCATTCGAGGACGAACGTTTGTTTTAGAGGTGGAGAATTTGATAACCCGATAGGTTATTTTGAGGTTTAGCTTATACTTTTGGGTTTCGAGACTTTGATTAGCTCCATTTAGCATTTCTAAATTTGCATGCGTAGTCTGTGTCTTGTTCTAGGAAGTCCTTATGTGAAAATTCTAAGAAAATATGAATTTTTTCCTTAAAAATGATTTGAGTTGACGACGGTCAACATTTTATGTAAACTGACCGGGATCAGTAATCTAATGGCCCAGGTGGATCTGTATCATGATTTGAGACTTGGCACATACCCGGAATTGAAATCGAAATTCCCTAACTTATTTTGACTCATTTTGCCATAATCTAGAATTTTTGAAAGTTGAAAATTACTAAGTTTGACCGTAAGTTGACTTCTTAGCTAACGGGCTCAACTTTTGATGTTGAAACTTGAAATAGTTCTGTTTTCTAGTTGAAACTCTCTGCAAAATTTGGTTCAATTTGGAACTGATTTGGCGTGATTAGAATGTCCGGTTGTAAATTTGAAGTTCTTGAATTTCTTTGAAAATTTCATACATTTGAATGTCCAATTCGTAGTTCTAGATGTTACTTTGGCATTTTGATAGCGCGAGCCAGTTTGTATGATGTTATTACACTTGTGTGCATGTTTGGTTTGGAGCCCGAGGGGTCCAGGTGAGTTTCGAACGGATTGAATTTTGAACTTTAGAGATAGCTGATGATATCTCTGTTGCTAGTGTGGTTTGCAGATCTTACATTTGCGAGGTCTGGCTCGCATTCACAAATGCGAGCCTCGCTTTTGCGATCAAGATATCACATTTTCGAGCAAGGGCCTAGGTTGGGTGAACTAACATTTGCAAAGAATTATTCGCATTTGTGAACTATGCACATTCGCTTTTGCGAAGGAAGAGGTTGCAATTGCGACCACTGACCCTAGAGTCTGCTTCGCATTTGCGAACTGTATGGTCGCATTTGCGATAGCTGGAAGTTCGCATTTGTGAGCCAAATGTCGCATCGGCGACTTCTGTGGATTTAAGACAAGGTTCGCATTTGCGACTCTTGGCTCGCATATGCGGTGTTCGCAATTGGGAATAAGGCATTGCAATTGCGCCGTTTGCAGCTGGGTAAAAGAGTGAAAAAGCGGGATTTAGCTCATTTCTCACAATTTGTCAACCCTAAACACTCTAGAGGGTAATTTTCCAAGGGACGTTTCTTCCAAATTCAATTGTAAGTGACTTTAATCCATCTCTTTTCAAATACCCATTACGTTTTATAAGATTTCAACATCAATTAAGGATTTTCATGGTAGATAGAATTAGGAATTTTTATAAAATTGTGATTTAGATCTCAAATTGAGGTCGGATCTCGAAACAAATCGCATAATCGGGCTCAGAGGTGAATGGGTAATCGGGTTTTAATCTGAATCTCAGGTTTTGGCCAAGCGAGTCGGGGTTGACTTTTGTTGATTTCTTTTTCAAAACCATTGAAAATGAATCTTTTTCACTCAATGGTAGTTTCAAAAACTTATTTTAAATTTTTTGAACTATATTTGGTTAGATTTGATTGGTTTAGAGGGAATCCCCTGGTTGAGATTTGATTTGATCGCGGAGCGAGATAAGTCTTGGATCTAACTTGACTTGAGGGACTTAGGAATTTTAGAATTACATGTTATGTGGATTATGTGAGAAAACGGTGTATATGTGAGGTGACGAGTGTATATGTGTCACGGCCCAATTTTCCCTCTGTTGGGTTTTGTGATGACACCTAGTCCTAAGGACTAGGTAAGCCTACTAAAATGCGAAATAACAACAATAAATAATAACATCTAAAATTCTTTTGAGATGAATCCTTTATACAATGAACACCTTCCCAAAACCCGGTAGTACAAGTCATAAGCTCTACAGAGTTTTGCTACAACTTCTAAACACAACTATATGGAAGTAAGTACAACAGTGTGAATATCAAATAGGAAGGTGACTCTGAAGCCTGCGAACCCAGCAGCAGGGCTACCTTGAGTCTCCTTGGCAAGAATCTGCACAGCTACTAGAGAACAATACCTGGATCTGCACAAAAAATATGCAGAAGTGTAGCATGAGCACACCACAACGGTGCCCATAAGTATTAATACTAACCTTGGTGGAGTAGTGACGAGGAACAGTCAAGACACCAACTGGTCTAATATACAGAGCATGATATTTATATAGAGATTACGCGATAAGGCTAACAGTACAGTAATTGCAATAAGGAGAGAAAAGCAGCAAGTACTCGGCAGAACACCATAAAGAAACACGAAAAGGTAAACGAGGAGACAGCCCAAATCAAAATCACAAATACAGTAAAGACAAGTCATACCCCAACCACTTTGATAATTCTCACCTTAAGTCTTAACCATCAAGCATCAATCAAATAATCAAACTCTTTTCAAGTGATAAAAATGGTTTGAAATATACTTTCTTCAAATAAATGTTCTTTTCAAAAGAGTTTCTTTCAAAATAATGCTTTCAAATATAATCTTTTCAAACAATTTTTCATCGAGTATCAGTCACCCTGTGAAATTTCAAAATGGTTAATTAAAAATAAATACCTCCAAATATAATATTTCCAAAAATATAATCTTCGAATATAAGTCACCCTGTGACACCTCATCTCATAATCATACAATACAGGTCTCAACACCGGAACCCTAACATTTGGCACCATGTGCCCTCGACACACCTCCTGATCATACTGACAACTCACGTACCTCAAAGAGTCATTCTCACAGGGAAGGCAAACAACAAGGTGTGCGTCTATACTCAAAAATCTCAAAGAGCCTCCTACCCGATAAGGGTGATTAACCATGTATATGCTCGTGCAAGTCTCCAAACATAGTTTGTACCAGCTAGTAAGTATAAGGAATGGAACAGACAACACCTATAATGTTTACACAGGGATATGATCAATGAAAACATCAGCTCAGAATGCAATGATTTTTAATAGGGGATCTCCCAAGATATCGTCTCGTAGTCCCAAACGTAAATACCCGGGGGTCTCTTAGTATCCCGGGGATCTCTCAGTATCCTCAATATATGTGTTGGGGATCTCTCAGTATCCCGAGGATCTTTTAGTAGCCTCACTATATTCTCGGGATCTCTTGGTATCCCGAGGATCTCTTAGTATCCTCAATATATGTTGGGGATCTCTCGGTATCCCGAGGATCTCTTAGTATCCTCAATATGTATGTTGGGGATCTCTCAATATCCCGAGGATGACTTAGTATCCTCAATATATGTTGGGGATCTTTCGGTATCCCGAGGATCTCTTAGTATCCTCCATATAAGTTGGGGATCTCTCGGTATCCCGACGATCTCTTAGTATCCTTAATATTTGTGTTGCAAATCTCTCGGTATCCCGCACTACAGTCCAAATCAATATATGTGTACAAGGGAATCTACCGGGTGCAGTCCCGTAGTCCCAAAAATAAATATGCAGGGGAATCTCCCGGATTACCGATCCATAGTCCCAAAGTAAGCGTGCATCACAACCAACAGAAAAAATAGTCACAACACAACAGAAAGCTCATATATCACCGCAATACATAAAACAACAACAAATGACAATAATATAAGGTAAGACAAGTAAATCAACTCAAGGATTGTAAATCGCAAGGAAACGGGAGAACCGGCTCACAAGGAATAACCACATAAAAGAATGCTGGCATAAAGGGAACAGTTCAACATGGGAAAACTAATGTATAGCGACGGTCCCACAATATACAAGTCAATAACAAGGAAATCAACGTGAGTCTAGCAGTCCCAAATAAGGGGAAGTCAACAAAGATATAGGTTATCTAACTCCTTTTAAGGTTGGACAATTTCAAGGATATTCGGCAATTCAATTAGAGAAAGATGATATTTAGCTTCACTTAAGACTAAACAAAATTTCAAGAAGGATAATAATAATTCTCAAATAAGACAAACAACTATGAAAAGATATCATGACAATAGGAGAGGCGAAATTCTTCAATTAAATCAAATATGAGTCAGTTAAGCAGTAAGAGTGAATCGTGAAGCAATTATTTCAAATCAAGCATGTAGATGTGAAACTAGCAAATAGAAAAATCATTCATGTCAAGAACGCGTTCATACATAGGGAATATAAGAACCTAATAACCCTAAAAGACCAATTTTTCACAGATAAGTTCGAGCACGCACTCGTCACCTCGCGTACACGAACTAAAATCAACATAGAAGACTCAAATCCTAGGGGAAAGTCTCCCATACAAGGTTAGGCAAGATACTTACTTCAAAGACGACACACCGATACTCTAAAATGCACTTCTCGAGTGAAAAGATCTCCGGACGGCTCACATCTAACCAAATTAGCTTCAAAGCATAAGTAAAACACATAAGAAACTATTTCGGATCCTAAATTTTTAATCTTTAACAAAATCTAATAATCGGTCCACAAGTTGAACCTCGGGGCCGCACCTCGGAACCCGAATTTTTTTACAAAATCCGATTACCCATTCCTATATGAGTTCAACCATACAAAAATTATCAATTTCTGATATCATTTGGTCCCTCAAATCATGTTTCCTCATTTTAGAAATTTTCCTTCCAAAACTCACATTTCCCTCAATCCAAAGCACCAATTAAAATCTAAAAATGAAAATAGATTCATGTTATATGTTAGATTCTAGGTGAAGAACACTTACAATTTGCTTGAAAACCCCCAAAAGAAGCGCCTAAATCCGAAGTCAAAAATTAAAAATATGAAGAAAAATGGCTAACCCTCGATATAAAAGGATTCTTCCAGGACTTCCGCATCTACGGTCAAGGAACCACATCTGCGGGATCGCATTTGCGAAGAAGAGTCCGCATCTGCGAACATTGACTACTTGGCCAGGAACTGCATCTGTGGAAATTAACCGTACCAGCGGCACTGCACGAGCGGAAAGTGGAGCCGCAAAAACGAGAAATCACCCAGGCCTACATGACCACAAAAGCGGCCGGGCTCACGCAGAAGCGGAGCCGCACCTGCGCTCCAAAGTTGCAGGTGCGAAAACACCAGAACCAGACCTGTTTAAAACTATGCAAAACATTTTATCCTCGTCCGAAACACACCTGAGGCCCCCGGGATCCCGTCTAAACACACAAGAAATTCCTATAACCTAAAACGGACTCGCTCAAGGTCTCAAATCACATCAAACAATGCCGAAATGATGAATCATGCCATGAATCGAACTATGAACTTCCAAATCTTCCAACATCGAAAACTTATGCCGAAACCAATCAAATCAACTCGGAATGATGCCAAAATTTGCAAACAAGTCCAAAATGACATAAGTGATCTACTCCAACTCTCGAAATTATATTCTGGCCCCGATATCAAAAAGTTAACTCCCTGGTCAAGCTTCCAAACTTAAATTTTATATTTTCGCCATTTCAAGATTAATTTAGCTACGGACCTCTAAATAAATATCCGGTCACACCCCTAAACCCGAAATCACCATACGGAGCTATTAGAATCATCAAAAATTCATTCCAGGGCCATTTACTAAAAAGTCCAAATTCCGGTCAAATTCTCACCGTTTAAACTTCCAAAACTAGATTCCTTCTTCCAATTTGACTCTGAATTATCCGTTAGCTGAATTCAACCATGCACGCAAGTCGATATTCATATTATGAAGTTGCTCCAAACCTTACGCTACTGAACAGAGCTTAAATTCTCAAAACAACCAGTCGGGTCGTTACAATATGCGATGTTAAGATATTCGTTTCCATGTTCCTTGTTATTTCATGATTGATCTTATTCCATGCCTTAATTGTAACATGATTTAATTGTTTTTTATGTTGTAACCTTCCATTCGACATTTTATTATTCTTGTATTAAATTATTTGTTCCTTCCATGACTATGTGCTTATTGGCTACTTGCTATAACTGTTTTACTTGCGCACCTTAATTGTCACGTACTTTACTTGTCCTGGTATGTTTTGTAATATTTATTGCATTCCTTTGATTATTATGTGGTTCCTTTATTGCCTTGCACTTATACCGTTTGATTGTAGAAAATTCTTGTAAATTGAGTTATTGGATGATCTATGTTTATTGAAATTATTTGTGGATTGGGTTGCACACCGCAACAGTTTGTGATATGGTGGAATAAGGGAGGATTATACTATTGATAAATAATTATATGGTGGGATTGGGTTGCGCGCCGCGACAGTTTGTATACATAATACTTGGTATTGATTATGATGATACGGTAGAATAAGGGAGAATTATGATATTGATTATGATGGTATGGTAGGATGAGATTGTGCGCCGCAACAGATTGTGTACGTGATTCTTGATATTGATAAATGATGTTGTGGTGAAACAAGGGAGGATTGTATGTGTACAATGGGATTAGATCGCGCGCCGCAACGAATGCTGCGCGTTGTACTCGTTGTTATTGTGTTAGTTTTCAGCATTTTTTTATATGAAATTACGAGGTTTGTTATTATGGGCTCTCTGATTGTGAGGTTTGAGTTCATTTTCACAAATTAACTGCTTTACTTTCATTCCTGTTTTCTTTGCATGTTATTAATATCGTTACTGCGTATAAGTTATTATAAGTGGTCCGTCTTAGCCTCGTCACTACTTCGTCGATGCTAGGATCGACACTTACAGAGTATATCGGGTCGATTGTACTTAAACTACACTATGCACTTCTTGCGCAGATACCGGAGGGGGTCCTAGCGGCGTTCATTAGATTTGCTCGGATCCAGTTGATGACGGAGACTTGAGGTACAACTGCACAACGTTTGCAGCAATAAAGTCCCCTTCCCTCCTATCCTTACTGTTTTTCTGACTTTCAAAATAGTGTATTTTATTCAGACCATGTTTGTAGCGCTTTAAATGTCATGTACTCATGACACCAACTTTTGGGTTAGATTTAGACTTGCTATTGAGTATTACTATACTATACTTCAGACTTATATCATTTCCATTGTTATTATCTTGTCATAAATTGTTAAATCAGTAAATTCTCTGTTCACGCCAATTTGCCTAGCAAGTACACGTTAGGCGCCATCATGACGTCATAATTGAAATTTGGGTCGTGACATGGGTTCTGGTATTGAAATAGGAGTATTTGAATATGCTCCTTATACTTATAATAAATATAGCTTACATATTAATATACTATTTTTATCGTGCGAACATATTACCCTCATGTGACTTTTTGCAGTTGCAGTACTTACATACTGAAATATTTTAACATGCTCCTCCTTCTGCTGTTGAAATATTTTAACATGTTCCTTACACTTTAGTGTACTGACTTTTAGCTGTTGCACTTACACTTTAATATATACAGTTTATAACATGAGTTACTTACTAATATATAGTATTATTTTCTATCTGGCAAACCTATCACCCTCATGTGTCTTTTGGCTGTTGCATTTATACTCTTTCTGCTATTAAAATATTTCCACATGTTCCTTACACTTCAATTTATATATATAGCTTACATATTAACATATACTATCACTTGTCTTCCAAAAATGCATTTAAAATCTTTAAAATGCTCTGGCATTTTCTGTTAGCAATTTTAAATACAAAATTTTCTTACCTTAGGAAAACAAAAACGCGTGCATATCTATCATTTTAGTTCTAACTTACTTTCAAAAATTGCGTGCCTTTGCTTCCACTTATATTAAAAATATTAATTGCAACACATGCGTTTCACGTTTAGGGCAGAAGTTCCACATCAAAAGAAACATTATATTGTTTTGATGTTTGGAGGCATACGATATTATAGTCTTTCAGATCTCTAAAGAACAACTTTTGATAAATAAAACAAAGATACTGTAGATGAAATAAATTACCAAAACCATGCAAGAAACAGTAAAGAAAAATAGTGATTTTGCTCTCTGAGTTAATTGTTGATGGGAAAAAAATAGAAAAAACTAGAATTGATTTCCATCCGATTACAGTGACTCATGGTTAAATTTTTACTCGTAATCATATCTTACGCCAAGTCACTAATAATAATCTATGACATATGATTTCACATACACTCTTATCACTAAATTATAATCAGTTAATATTTTTTGCCTTAATTTATAACTTAATCACGATAATTAACTTATAAATTAATTTACAACTTAATTTATAACAGCAAGTGTTGGTAAGTTTTTGTTACCGTAAATTATAAGGAGGATAAAGGAATTTGGTAAGTAGGTTTGAGAGGTCAAAGAAACAACGGAGAAGGTCCAAATATGCCCGTGAACTATGTAAAATAGGATAAATATACCCGTCGTTAATAGTTAGGCCCAAATATGCCCAAACCGTCTAATAATTGTGCAAATTTGCCCCTTTTTTAATGGAAACAATATTTTTTTTCTTTTTTTAATTAATTATAATCAAAATATTTTTTTCTAAAGCAATTTTTCTAAAAGCTTTTTTTACTAAAAACTGAAGAAAAAAAATGAAAATATTTTTTTTTCCAGTTTCTACAAAAGAACTGAAACATATTTTCTAAAATAATATTTTTGTAAAAACAAAAATAAAATCTAAAAAGTAATTTTCTAAAGCAATATTTTTGTAAAAACTGAAATTTTTTACTACAAATTGAATAAACGAAAAAAAATTGTTTTAAAAAAAACTGAAAAATTATTTTCTAAAACAATGTTTTTGTAAAAACAGAAATAAAATCTAAAAAGTAATTTTCTAAAGCAATATTTTTGTAAAAACTGAAAAAAAGAAAAAAAAATTACTTTAAAAAAACTGAAAAACTATTTACTAAAACAGTGATTTTTGTAAAATCTAGAAAAAAAACTGAAAAGCAATTTTCTAAAGCGGTAAAAACTGGAAAAAACTGATTTTTTTAAAACTAAAAACTGATAAAAATAAAATATTTGTTTAATTCAGTTTTTACAAAAATATTGCTTTAAAAAATTGGTTTTTAGATTTTATTTCTGTTTTTATAAAAACAATTAATTTAGAAATTATTTTTCAGTTTTTTTAAATCGATATTTTTCTAAAAACTGGAAAAAATATTTGATTTTAATTAATAAAAAAAAGAAAAGAAAAAAATATTATTTCCGTTAAAAAAATGGCAAATTTGCACAACTATTGGACGGCTTGGGCATATTTAGGCCCAAATATTATTTTCTAAAACAATGTTTTTGTTAAAAACAGAAATAAAATCTAAAAAGTAATTTTCTAAAGCAATATTTTTGTAAAAACTGAAAAAAAAAGAAAAAAAAAATACTTTAAAAAAACTGAAAAATTATTTACTAAAACAATGATTTTTGTAAAATCTAGAAAAAAAACTAACAAATAATTTTCTAAAGCGGTAAAAACTGGAAAAAACTGATTTTTTTTAAAACTAAAACTGATAAAAATAAAATATTTGTTTTTTTCAGTTTTTAAAAAAATATTGCTTTAGAAAATTGATTTTTAGATTTTATTTCTGTTTTTATAAAAACAATTGATTTAGAAATTATTTTTCAGTTTTTTTAAATCGATATATTTCTAAAAACTGGAAAAAAATTGATTTTGATTAATAAAAAAAAGAAAATAATATTGTTTCCGTTAAAAAAAGGGCAAATTTGCACAACTATTGGACGGTTTGGGCATATTTGGGCCTAACTATTAACGACGGGCATATTTTGTCCTATTTCACATAATTCACGGGCATATTTGGACCTTCTCCGAAGAAACAATGTTGACTAAGTGGGCGTTGCAAATATAATTCGGGGTATTATGCCCAGAGTCGAATCCCACAGGGAATTAACGTATCAACTGTTGTTGTTAGATCACTAAATTCTCAATAATTAACTTTCTCAAAATTTATGAATAATAGTTGGCGGTGTTTTTATATTGCTATTGCTAAACAAGAATAATAAACTAAGAATTAACTAACAAACAGTTGTAAACAATAGAAATAAAGGTCTAAGGTTATGGTTTCCCCCGTTGTTGATTTCCTTAGTTGTATGTTTCTTATAGCTATGACTTAGTTGCCTCTATCAATCATGAACTCTCCAGCTATCATAACTCTCTCTCAAGTAATTATGATAATTTACTAGACGCACTCTCTCAAGCTACGCTAGCTAGATTTCATTACAGTTCACTTAGATTGCACCCGAGGTATCGTTATCTCTAATCCAACCTCTAAACCCTCGGTTATGACTCTCGCCTATACTCCGGGAGTGATGTTGCTCAAACAACTACCTAAATATGCACTCTCTCTCAAGTAGATACATAATGAATAGGCACAGCTAATTGAGGGCCCTTCAGTCAACTACAACAAGAACGTAGTTGAACAAATAAAGATTAACAATCAATCAAAACTATATTAATATCACAATAAGTTCATCCACAACGGGTTCCACCAAAACCTTAGATTAAGGTTTTTAGCTACTCATGATAGTGGGGAAACCAACTACTAAAAGATTCATAATCATAAATTGCAAGAAAATAAAGAAGAATAGAAATAATGATATTTTGGATAATCTCTCACACTTGTTTTTCTTGTCAAAGTACTCTCTAATAATGTTACGTGCCTCCCTTGGACGAGTCCTAGTATTTAAATAGGGTTTTGGGCTAAGAATTCCGAAATTTGCACTTCAGTCCTTCAATTTTCCGTCGCCTGTCGCGGTCCTACCGCGCCCACGCTAGGACCGCGGCCAAAAGGCCTCTCTGAATCTCATATAGCAGCTCGCCGCGGTCCGGTCGCGGTTACGCCGAGACCGCGGCAGTTCACCTCCAGGCCTCGTTTGTGTATTTCACATGGTTCATTTGGCGACTTTGGTGCGATTGGCTTCTTTTTCTTCCATAAATGATACAAAACCACTCCATAGCCTTCTTCT
>MU723741.1:70260-93688 GCA_026770625.1 Nicotiana glauca
GGGGGGGGGGGATTTTGTGTTAAAGTGGAACAAAAAAAAATAGACTTGGAGTTCCAAAATGGAACAAGAGTTAGTTAGAGTGTCAAAATGAAATATTGGGTCAAATTTAATGGGTTGTGTATGTATTTGGCCTTTATTTATATTCCTTTTATTGTCTGCACGTCCCTCTTGAAATTAATGATTCCCTTCGAAATGTTACTCCCTCCGGTCCAAAATAAGTGATTTTTTGGTTGTTTTTCACACAAATTAAGAAATTCACCTTTTAGCATTAATTAGCAATGAAATTGACTATATTAACCTTTACTATCTCACATAAACACTCCTAACACATATTTCAACACTATTTACTCCAAGGACAATGCAGGAAAAAAATAATTAATTTATTCTTAAAATCTGAAAAAATCACTTATTTTGGATCACAAGAAAAAGGTCAAAAAATCACTTATTTTGGACCGGAGGAAGTATAATGATCAGATAAAGATATTTTTTAGTTTCTTGTGAACAAGTGCATATCCAATGACATAATAATCACTATGCTAGCTGTAAGCCTACCTGTAACATAAAAAAAAAAATATTTTGGCAGTGTGATTATAGTAATCAAATTGTGTAAGCCAAACAATTGGTACCACATTAATTTAAAACGATGTAATTATTATTATTATTATTATTATTTGATTCTTGCAAATCCTGAGGAGTTGAGATTTTTATTATTTTTACAGATCCAGAGAGGTTCAGATTTGCAAGGGAGACGTCATTTGGACGTAGGCATTTGCATTACTGGAGCAAGTCGCCGGTGCTGCTCTGGATAGTCAGTCCTCTCCCGCCCTCTCTCTCCAGTTATTTTGAGCCCGTTTAGACATAAGAATTTTTTTTTATGTTTTTTCGAAAAAAAAATTACTCTTTTTCGAAATTAATATGTGACCGTAAAATTTTTAATTTTTATTTGAAAATAAATTTTAAAAAATTTCGAACATTTGAAAAACTTTAAAAGGTTGTTTTTCAAAAATTTCACTCAGATCACTCACAAAAATTCAAAAACAATCCAAAATTATATTCATATACTGGCACAACTCTAATTTTCAAATACCATTTTCACTTTTAAAAAAAATTCATTTTTTGGGGAATTTTACAATTCTATGTCCAAACGCCCACCTAAAGTGAAATTGAAGATCATTTCAACGGATACATTAATAGTTTAAAGATTCATTGCAATATTAATGTAGTTTAATATGTGAGTATTAATTTTACCAAGCGAGCTATCAATCAGTAATTATTTATTATAGAGATTTAGCACTAATTACCTAATAAGTGATATATATAATTAGTGTAAATATTTTTTACACTGCTCATGAACTGTTTGTGTGACTGAGAATTATGTTTTGGATTATATTTACAGGTTTGTTTCTTCAGGCAATTATTCTCATCAGTAGCAAAAGTTGACTATCTAACCCTTAGACATGGGTTCATGATAGTAAGTCACTTTAATTTGAAATACAAAAACTATGCAATATCCCAAATAATATATATCATATATTGCATGCATTAATTCCTAAATTAACTTTGACCCATTCCAGGCACATTTAACTCCACAAAATCAAGAAAATTTTGATTTCCAGATATACATCAATAGAGCAGTTGAAAAAGACTTCAAATTTGTTGTGGAAATAAGGTATACATCTTCTCTCTTTCTCTTTGTTTCTCTTTTCTCTACCACTTTTTCAGCATCTTTTTATTAAATATTACCTTGCCATTTTAAAACTTACTAAATTTAACCTCTTTTATTGTGCAGTCCAGCATTATGGCTCTTCACAGTACTATATTTTCTAACCACTACCAATGGTAAGACTATCTAACTGAACCTATCATATCACTAAACTTATTTTTCATAATACTAAAATTCTAAAAAAAATTGTAACAATAAAATTATTAAAATAATTATTTGTAATACTAAAGTCATAAAATTAGTTTTTGTAACAGTAAAGTCACTAAACTATATTTTTAGTTTCTTTTAAATTAATTATTTATGTTTAAAATAGGTTATGCAAATGTAAAAAATATAATTCACATGGCATAAACAAAGTGACAAATGATGACGTTGCAATTCCATGTCATTCTCCGGCGGCAAAAATTTGAGTGATTTGTATTGTCTGGACAACTAATACATAACTTAGTGACTTTACTATTATAAAAACTAGTTTAGCGACTTTACGGTTATAAAAAATAATTTTGTAATTTTAGTATTATATAGAGTAAAGTTAGTGACTATCGGTGAAATTAATCCATAAAATAAGAATGCATTAGAATTATTTAAAGAAACCATATCCAATTGAAACTAAATGGAATTTCTTCCTCTATGTGGACAGGATTGTACTCGTACCTTTGGGTGCCATTTATCCCGTTAGTAGTAAGTAATTCATTCATTTCTTATGGACGAAAGTATATATAATTATTAGTAAGAATATATTTTCTAACATACAATTGGGCAGATAATATTGCTAGTTGGCACAAAACTTGAAATGATAATAGCAGAAATGGGAGTAAGGATTTCAAAGAGGGGAGACATAGTGAGAGGGGTACCAGTGGTGGAGACAGGTGACCATCTTTTCTGGTTCAACCGACCTGCCTTTGTCCTTTTCTTGATTAACTTTGTGCTCTTTCAGGTATCTTTTCTCCCCTTTTTTGTAACTTTAAAATAAAATAATACTCATTCCTTGTTCTATAATTTATATGATGCAGCAGTTCAGATTTTAAGAGTCAAACGATTTTTTTCTTAATCGCATTCTTTGCATATGCCTTTTAAATATTTCGAATTATTAATCGCTATGACTTATATAGTACTTTTTATTTAGTTTTTAAATATATAAAAAAATTTAAAAAGATTTTGTGATCGAATTTGCGTTCAAAATTGAGAAATTTGATTATCAAAATTTAAACTGCATCACATAAATTATGACGGAAGGAGTAACAGTAAAAACTCTCAACTTGGAATTCCATAATGATTTTTTCCTTCATATTTGTGTGGTTTTTCAGAATGCATTTCAAGTTGCTTTCTTCGTTTGGAGTTGGGTAAGGAGTTGGAATACAAATTTTCTTTTTGGTGTTATTTTTTTCTAATGTAATTTGAATTCCTAATCCTGAATATTTTTCTTTTCTTTGTCACTTTTTAGTGGAAATTTGGATACCCATCTTGCTTCCACCAGAATGCTGCAGATATAGCCATAAGGCTGACCATGGGGTGAGTTTTACTTGCAGAAACAGACTACCATTTTAATGCCATATTAATATATGTTTAAAAAAATTCAAATTGAAAAGAATATTTTGACCTTGGGTAGGTGATATAGGTTAATCAATGACCATTTTCTTTTCTGCCACATGATTTTCCTAAAATATCTATATTAAAAAACATTGGTCAATCAATACTCGAACAATTAAAGATGCATATTTTAATTCCTTTTATATTGATAGTATTTGTTTCATGTTTCAGGGTGATCATACAGGTCCATTGCAGCTATGTGACTCTCCCTCTTTATGCCTTGGTCACACAGGTACTCTATATAACTAATTAAACTAGTCTTCCCTTTTCACAATAAAAACTCTTATAAAGATAAATTAGTGCTGAGAGATTTGGTGAAATTTGCAGATGGGAACATCAATGAAACCTATAATCTTTGGTGATAATGTGGCAACAGCTCTTAGAAGCTGGCACAACACGGCGAAAAAGCGGGTGAAACATGGCCGGCTATCGGGAAACAACACCCCTGTCTCCAGCAGACCGGCCACACCGTTGCATGGTACCTCCCCGGTTCACTTATTACGCAGTTACCCACAATATAGTAATGAGGAGAGTCGGACATCCAATGCGGAAAATGAAGGCTGGGCTAATGAAATATCAACCTCTCCTCGTAGACAAATTGAGAATATTAAAGATGATGATCATCGGGAGGGAGAAATCCATTCCTCCACCACTGTGCAACGTCCCCATCCTGATCAGCATCAAGTTGAGATTACATTTTCTGAATTCACATTTGGCAACAAAACGAGTTGAGATTACGTTGTTCATCATTCTTTCTTTGTCTCAGCGTAGAGAGCACATATCTGCTTGTTGCGCCAATTATTGTATGTCAGAAGACATCTACTGAAAGCATATATGAAAGAAAGTAATTCAAGCATCTATATAACTTCACAGAGAAATGTAAGGGCCAGGGAAACCTAATATGCATGAAAACTATGAGCTAACTATTAAACCAAATATAAAGCTATCCATTAACAAACCAAGTAGATCATCGATTTAAGTTTGAAGGTAACGAAATTAACCAGCATAAACGTCGTACTTGAAATGATATTTTTAGGTAATTCCACCTGTTTAATATCAAAAGAGTTCCCCATTTATCAACTGCATAATATAACGGTGTAAGAATTAAGATAGGACGTCTGATAGAAAAGCATAGTATTTTAGTTAAAACCTTGACGTAGAATTAACTAGTCACTGATCAACAAAAACTCAAATTAACTCGAAAGTAAAACGGATATGGTCGGCTCAAGGAAAATTCGCTCTTTCCTCAGCTGTATCTGAAATTTCATGGTTGTTGAAAGTAACAAAACTCCCGTAAGCAACTTTATATTTCATACAAATACAGGTTTCACATCTAAAAGTAGTAATGCATAATGGAGGTGCTTTTTCTGCAGGTGAAATCGAAACAACTCTATCTGCAAAACATCAAGGAGCTATCTTTCATGGTGACTGTCCAGAAACTTAAATAAGTATAATGTCCTTAAAATGTAAAAAGGACGGCGAAAATTGCACTGGAAAAAAATGTACATGCACCACAAGGATGATAAAACAACAGGTGACAAAATTGCCGTCAAGAATCCAAAAGAGTACACTGCGAAAAATGTGCACAATCTTCTAGCTTCTAGCGGACAAACATACTTTCTGCAAAGGGAGTGAATTACAAATATATTGATTTATGACCAGCTTCTACACATTATCAGTGGGATCTCTTTCTGATTCTTCAGCCTTCTTTCCAGCAGCCAAACGTTCAGATGCCAATCTTTCTTCAAGTGCTCTGGCACCTCTTTCCCTGCATTTTACGAGTGAACCACGTAAAAGAACTATGAGGTTACCAATTAATTAAATGAACCTTCGTACAATAAGAACATGAAAATTTTCCCTGCATTTTACGAGTGAACTACGTAAAATAACTATGAGGTTACCAATTAATTAAATGAACCTTCCTACCATAAATAAGAACATGAATATCTATCCTTCTAACTGTAATATACAACATCAGCTTGCAGGATGAAGACTGGAGACAGACGCTGGAGTCCAAAGGTTTCAAGTTGAGTAGGTCGAAAACCGAATAGTTGGAGTGCAAGTTCAGTGATGAGAGGCATGAAGAAGAAGTGGAAGTAAAGATTGATACTCAAGTCATTCCCATAAGAGATAGTTTCAAGTATTTTGGGTCTATAATCCAAGGCAATGGGGAGATTGACGATGATGTCACTCATCGCATGGAGCGGGTTGGATGAGATGGAGGCTAGCTTTGGGGGTTTTATGCGATAAGAATGTGCCGCCTAGACTTAAGGGTAAATTCTACGGGGTGGTGGTTAGACCAGCTATGTTGTATGGAGCTGAGTGTTGGCCCGCCAAGAAGTTCCATGTCCAGAAGATGAGTGTGACCGAAATGAGAATGTTGAGATTGATGCGTGGAGATAATAGGAAAGACAAGATCAGGAATGAAGTTATTAGGGACAAGGTGGGAGTGGCATCGGTGGAAGCCAAGTTGCGGGAATCGAAGTTGCGATTGTTTGGGCATGTGAGAAGGAGAGACATAGATGTCTCGGTTAGGAGGTATGAGAGGTTGACCATGGGGGGCTTGAGGAAGGGCAGGGGTAGGTCAAAGAAGTATTGGGGAGAGGTGATTAGACAGAACATGTCGGCGTTTCACCTAACCGAGGACATGACTAGCGATAGGAAGGTGTAGAGGTCGAGGATTAAGGTGGTGGGTTGACAGGTAGTTTGAGTTTCTCCTAGGTTAACAATAGTACTAGTATTATTCGTGTTGTTGGTTCAGTGTTTTTGTAAATTGCTACTAGAAATTGTTGCTCCCTGATTATTATTATTTGATGCTACTCTTTCTCCCTTTTATTGGAAATTGTTGCTCCCTCATTGATACTATCTAATGCTACTTTTTCTTTCCCTGCTTGTTTCTATCTAATGCTACTTTTTCTTTCCTTATTGTCTTTTGTCTCCCATCTGTCTTTCTCCCCCCTCTTTCTTCTTCCCTTCTTCTTTTCCACCTTCTCTTGATATCGGAAACAGCCTCTCTACCTCCCCAGGTAGGGGTAAGGTCTGCGTACATATTACCCTCCCAGACGGGATTATACTGGGTATGTTATTGTTGTTGCTGTAGCTTGCAAGATGAAAAGCAGAAGAATAACTAAGAGATACAAAGCTATCCTTCAGTAACCCATCCTGTGTCCTTGGAATAGCATAATTTCCTAATTTCTCACAAATAACATGCGCGAGAAAATTTCTTTTGTAGGAGCTCCAGTTAAATAGAAAGTGATGTTCACTTATCCATGCATCCAAAACAACTCATTCATTTATTATGAAAGACTTAGCTTACTTCAGACTGGAGCACGTCCAAGATAAACTCTCATTTGATAATGTTTAAGATACGAAATGTGAGTAAAATTTAGAACTAGCAATTATAGAATAAATGTCAGAAACTCTTGAATAAGATATGAGGTGTAGTTTTCTCATATAGAGCAAACTGCATATGGGATAGCACTTTTCTATGACCATGTGTCCTGCATCTGGCACCCAACTTAGTCTATCTTCTTTAGTACTTGGGACAAAAATCAATACATGTTCAAACACAGATATCCAATGAAAAGGAACTGAATTTTCTAGAATACGTGCATATACTTATCTAATCAGTTCTGGGGAATTTTGATAAACCACAGGCAAGATATATTACAAAAATTATCGCTATACCTCCTCCTCGATGCTTCAATGGGATCAGAACCAGGCAATGTGGAACCACCTACAGTATAGCCGCTTTCCTCATTAGAAATATCAGATCTTCTACCACAAAGCATCCGCTCAAATATTGTTGCAATTGGATCAATGACTGGTCTGCATTACATCCAATGAGATGTCATTGTGGGATTACTGAGATCACAGACTAATTAAGAGAAGTAGTCCATAGCAAGAGGGAAAATTTGGAAAATACCTCAAAAATTCAGGGAAGAAAGAAGAGAAGGAAAATTCATCACTTGGATCACCCTTCAGCTTTGTCTCTGGTTTCTTCTGCCAGTATCTTAGATAAATCCAGCCTAAATATGTCCCAAATACTATTGTTGGAAGGTATGACACCGAATCTGCCGTGAAAAAGCTTATAACAATTGAGAGCAACAATGCAAGGGAAGGCAACCACTGCAAAGAGTTCGAACAGCAATCGCAAGTGATGTTAGACCACATTTTAAGTTATGAGATTAGTGTCTGGAGATTCCTGTTAAAATCAAATTGGTAATGCCAGTGCTTGTACCTTTGCTTTCAGTTTCAAAATAGACAACTCTTGATCGGGCATGATTTGTTTGACACCAACTAAGAAACCAGAAAGAACTCCTTGAAAGCCGGAAATAGGCATATAACTGACAAATAAGATAGACAGAGGCATAAATTCAGAATATGCAGAACTTCCTATAAACTTTAAAAGAGTTCATACTAAAGCATACACAACTGTGCTTGTGCAGAGACAAAACAGGGAATCCATAAGTATGAAGACAACCGGAAACAAAATAAGCAGGTCTAATTCATAGGGAAACTCCTCCGAGTCACTAACTCCTACACCCTAAACTAATAACACAATAACCAAGGAGGCGGAGAGTAACCAGGCAAGCAAAGTAAATCACTGATAGTATCAAGTCCATGCAACTTACAGATAGATTTCTAGTCTTGTTATGTAGTACAATGATATAGCTGTGATGAAGACAAAGACCGACGTCAAAAAGTTGACAACAAAGATGAACTTCAAGAATTCCCTGGAACCCCAGATGGGCTCAAGCAGCTTTCCCAGGAAAAGAAGTCCGATAGTGCTGATGATCGCCTGGACAAAGAAGGTGATGTCAAGGAGAATGATACAAAGAATAATGTTGAAGACAATTAACTGAAACAAAGTGTGCTCTCCTTAACAACTTAAATTTTTAGATGAAATAGTGACACGCGTCAACATGGTATGGTCCTAGTTCAAGCCTCACCACCGCCTACTATCAAAAAGAATTTTCACGTCCTTGGCCATGAAAAAGAATCAGGCCCGAACGTGAATGGCATGTTGAAGACATAAGTAAACAAAAGTATGCTCTCTCTAACAGCTTAAGCTTTTAGACGATATAGTTATGAACTTTAACAAATACAAAACATATAACTTGTTAAAAACGTGAGCCCTTGGGCTTCTCTTTATGGCAGCGGAAACACAAATTAAAACCAAGACATAATTAGTTAATGTCCAAGAAGCATACCCCATACACTGTTTGTTCAGTGTAACCAGCTGTTATAAGATTCCATGCAAATGGAATAGTCCTGCAATAAACAGAAAAGATCAAACCTAAGAAACAGTTCAGCAGAAGGGATACAACTGTTTACCCAGCTTATAACAGTATACATCATGCCCTAGTAGTATAGGATGTCTTAGGTCACAAGTTTTGAGACATCTCCCAGCCCTACTAATACAGGATTACAAAGCAGAAATGACCATCTTTCTGGAAAACTCGTTGAAGATCCCTTTCCAGTAAGTAGTTTTGGTCAAGGCTGGATCTACTGAGTATAGTCTCACCATGAGAAAGGGGATAATTGTTTCTGGCTGCATATAAAAGTTACTTTGCACCACCACATCTCCTGTCCAAAATATTAAATAACGCATAACTTTAACCTTGACATGCATACAGCTTGACTGCTTTATATTATATTTACAACAAAAACAACTATGCCTTGGTACCAAACAAGTTGGGTTGGCTATATGAATCCGCACTAAGAATGTTACTCCATTTAAACGTATTTGACATATGAAAAAGATATATTTTTTTTATAAGGACATAAGAGAAAAGAATTGTGGTTACTAATATGCAATTGGCATGAAACGTTGCAGTAAGACCCATGTATTAAGAAGCTTACGAGGCAATAGCAAAAATCTTTATACTACAACAATAACAACCATGCTTAATTACCAGCAAGTTGCTTTGGCTATATGAATCCTCAAAATGAATATTCTATTTGCTATTCTAAATCATGATAATAGCTACTTATTACTTTTAATTCCGTCCCCTCCCCCACCTTATTGAGTGGAGGATATTACAAGTTTGATAAGATATTAATAAAGGAGGGGCGATTTAAAAAGGAAAAAGGAAAGATAAAATAAATGGAAGGTGTTTGAAGATTCAAAGGCAAGTTTTTTCAAAACTATATCCCAGGCAAAATTCCCAAGGAAAACGGAAATTGCCATTAATAGTCATAAGATGGGCATTGAGCCTTCTGCATGGATGGAGCACGGGACTGATGATTGAAATCGCACATGGTGTCGCCCAAAAAAGGACTGTTACTTTTACTTTTGTTGCTTCTTTTGCTCTTCTACATAGTTGTCTAAGAATCAAAGTGTCTCCAAATTACGAAAGAGATCCCAAATCTTTCTGATTTGACTTGTTTCAAATGTGCCATGTCAGTTTCCAAAACAAGCTTGTGCTTCTTTCTCAAGGCAAGTCAATAGTAGGGGACGTCTATTGTTCATTTGGATATCCAGAGTTCTAGACTGCAAGTCGAGTCAGTTGTAATCTAGGCTTTCACTACTTCATGACATTTGTTGATGACTATTCTCATTGCACCATGTTACGTCCAATAAAAAGAAGATTTGAGTTATTTCTATCCTCCAACTTCATTGAAGAAATGGAACTGGGAGACATCCAATTAGCAGGAGGAGAGTACACATGAAGAAAAGGGGACAGACATATAATAGTAGCCAGATTGGATAGATTCTTGATTTCTGCTGATTGGAACGAAGATTTTAGAAACATAAAGTAATCACTACTTCAGAGAGTTACCTCAGATCATTTTCCATTGATGCTACAATGTGGTAGTTGGGATCCGGTTAAATCATACTTTAAATTTGAGAACTGGTGGTTGCACACTGAAGATTCAAAGACAGAGTTGAAGAATGGTGGAATTCTATCACCGGTGAAGGAAGGCCAGATTACATTCTAACTTTAAAGCTTAAATACTTGAAGACAAAGTTAAAGGAATGGAGCAAAACTTTACAAGGCAACTTAACATTACAGAAAGCAAGTATCTTTAACCAACTTGCAGTGCTGGAGGAGTTACATGATCAGAGAAGATTGACAGAGGAGCAAATTTCCAGAAAAACCACATTGACCATGGAGTATGAGGAGATTGCAAATCATGAAGAAGTTGCATGGAGACAGAGATCCAGGGCCCTTTGGTTAAAAGAGGGAGGCAGGAACACCAAGTTTTTCCATAAAACAGCCAATGCTCACAGGAGATTTAATAATATAGCTCAGTTGATAGTAGAAGGGGAATCTTTGCAAAATCCGGAAGATAACAAGAGGGAAGTGATCAGATTCTATCAAAACCTATACACAGAAGAGGAGGAGTGGAGACCAATAGGTTCTATCAGAAATAATCAGATAATCACAACAGAGGACAACTCAATGCAGGAGAGTCCATTTGGAGAGCAGGAAATATGGTACAGTGTTAAGGCATGTGCAGGCGATAAAGCACCAGGTCCTGATGGTTTCACAATGGCCTTTTTCAATGATTAAGATTCTCTTTTAGGCACTTCCCTTGTAAATATGGGTGACTTCACTATTTTAGTGAAGTCTTTTTATTAATATATAATATATTACCTTCTTCAAAAAAATATCCTCCAAATTTCTTATGCTAACATCTTTTGATAAGTAAGGACGATTTTTATTAACGACACAACACTAAGGGGTCGTTTAGTTTAGAGACAAGTTATCCAGGGATTAATAAGGCAGGGATTAGTAATGCAGGGATTGTAATGTAAGGATTAGTTGCGTAGAGGTTGTAATGAAGAGATTAGTATGTAACCTAAGGAATAATAATGTATGACTTGTAATGTAAGAATTAATAATGTGTTTTGTTTGCTTTTAAAAAAATTGTTTAAACATGTGGGTTATTTTGGTCATTTTATTGTTTTAATCCATGTATTACTTTTTGATACGGAAATAACAAATAAATCATAGATTAAAGCAATAAAATGACAAAATAATCCTCAAGTTTTTTGATAAAGCAATAAATTTCATTAAAAGAAGGAGAAAATCGTGTCAGTATACAAGAAGTATACCAAAAAGATAGAAAACTTTACAACATGGCTTTCTACAAAATAACCTTATGTATTAAACATTTTTTTTAAAGTAAACAAACTCAATCCTTACATTATAATTCATCCGTTGTAATCCATGTAGTACTAATGCATAAGTTATGTGGAAATCTATGTATCGTTTTAATCCATGTATTACTAATCCTCATATTCTTATTAGACCTTCTATCACACCCAAAACAATATAGAGATTACAGCATAACTTATAAAAAGTATTATTTATGAGGCAACAAAAATGGCAACCAAACAACGTATTGCGTAATAATAAGTTTTATGCCTGAATAAAAAGATAACCAAACATTGTATAGGTAATGGGAGATTTCACACCGGCATTAAAACATCTCAATGATGCAACCAAACAGGCACTAAGAGCATAAAAACATAGTTACACCTTGTATAAATCATTAATAATGTCTAACATGGCATCGATCAACAACAACAACAACATACCTAGTGAAATCCCACAAGTTTTGCTGAAAAGCAACATTGGGTCTCCTTTTTTAATATTATACAAATGCTTGGGAGGGAGGAGTCATAAATGAATGTTACATGATGGAAATCACGTGCAGCATGATGGAAATCAACTGCTGGAAATCATTTGCAATACAAGTGCTTTTGTTATTTTAATCCAAGGATGGGTGCAAATGCCAAGAAAGGTAGTGCTTTGGGGAATTAAAGAAAGGGCTGGAAAAGGCTAGATGCTTTCGATTGCTGCAAATGAATTCTATGGACTAGTTTTGCTCTTTATGCACGTTTCGACGTGCTCGATTTCAAGGAAAGCACATCGACAATGATCTCGAGAAAAGCTGGACATTCCAGCTCTTTGTTCGACAAAAGCTGTAGTTAAATAATGGCCATAAACAATGGCCAGTGTTCGACGCAGCAACACAATGCACAAGGAATGGTATCGAAGGAAAATAGGCACGTGCATTAGAGGAGCTTTGAGGAATGGGGTAACGCATGGGAATCTTCATTTCTTCCCAGTCACGTACACAGAACGCAGGGTTTTTTTGAGTTTGTTTGCTCAATATTGATAATAGGTGTTATGTAATCGTTAAAGTTTATCTTTGTCATTCTGACAATGTAATTTTCCTTTATTTTTAATATAGATATAAAACTAGCCCTAGGCGCTTGCCTAGCGGATTGCCAAAAAAAAAAAAATCCCACAAGTGAGATTTGGAGAGGGTAGCGTGTATGTAGACCTTATCCATACCTTGTAATTGTAAAGATAGAAAGGTTGTTTCCGATAGACCATCGGCTCAAGAAAAGCATAGTCACAATAGTTATGAAAAGAAGAGACGATGTGAAGAAGCTATGTAAGAGAAGCAGTAGCAATAGCAAGGAAAAAAACTAAGATAACCAAAGCAAAAGAAATAATAAGTAATAATAAAAATCTAGGAACAAAAATAATGAGAATAACACTAGTGCTACAAGTAGGGAAAATAATACTGGTACAAAAAGAAACACACTTGACTATCTACTAACCTAATACCCTAATCCTTGACCTCCATACCCTCCTATCAATGGCCATGTCCTTGGTAAGTTAGATATGCCATGTCTTGCCTGACCTACCTCTACCTCTCCTTGGACTCACTATAGCCAACCTCTCATACCTCCTCACTAAGGCATCTGTGCATATCCTCTTTACATGTCCTCTCAACCTCGCTTCCCGCATCTTGTCCGCCACACAGGCCGCTCCCACCTTGTCCCGAATATCTTCTTTGCTAATCACATCCTTAACATGACATCGATATCATGCAAAAAAATTGATTGCACCAAAAAGCTAGCCAAAAAACTAGATCTATGTTTAAGGCCAAGCATGTTGCTATTTTTTCCTTAAAAAATTCTAACTTTCCAAATTGTCTCCAAATAGCGTGGGGAATTGTGTTCCAGATCTTGAGGCCTTCTTCTTGAGACGTTTTACTATTACAACAGTTCAGAAAATCCATTATGGAATTTGGCATGGTCTAGGATATGCCCGAGATGGGAAAAAAAATCATGCCCCATAATTTGAATATAACCTTACAGCGAAGAAAACTGTGACTAACATCTTCTGGTTGCTCCTTACAAAGAGAACCTCTACTACAAAGTCAAAATCCTCTTTTCCGGTCAGTCACAAGCAAAGAAAGAAAAACAAGACACCTTTAAGGGAGCTTTCTCACTAACACCACTTAATGAAATAGTCATATTCACAAAAATCTTCCTCCAACTATTCCTACTTTGAAAACTCTCATCTTTCGTTTGGCTCTAAGACAGTCCCAATAAAATCATCCGTTGGTTAACCTAATCAAAATTGTTTTCCCACGTTCTCATGATAGAAGGGGAGCCTTGGCGTAACAGATAAAGTTGTTGTCATGTGATCAGGAGGTCACGGGTTGAAGCCGTGGAAACAGCCTCTTGTACAGATGTAGGGTAAGGCTGCGTATAATAGACCCTTGTGGTTCGACCCTTCTCTGGACCCCGTGCATAGCGGGAGCTTAGTGCACCGGACTGCGCTTTTACATTCACATGATACAAGGATTATAATGTGCTTCTGGTGACTCATTACCTGTTCCAGAATCATCTTCTATACATGTTGAGCCCTTAATGAATGATGCTACTCTTTCCATTGTGCACCCAAGATACTCAATCTACTAGCAATTTGCATTCGACTTAAAATTTTCTTGAGTTATCACAACATGTGGTCCGGTCCTTCTCCTGACCCTGCGAATAGGGGGAGCTTAGTGCACCGGACTTCCTTTTATACCATACTTTTGTTACAAATTGATCCAAACACCAAAGGTTGTAGGAGAAGTAATGGGCTTATCCTAGTTAACGCCAAGTTTTGGTTGAGTAATGACTACTTTACATGATAATGGTACCTGAAAGACAGTTCATATACCACATTATAAAACTACGATTAGATGCCATTCGAAGTTCATAGTAGGAGTGGCAATATATCGGGTAAAACCGATAATCCGAACCGTTAATTGTTTATTGGGTTATCAATATATTATTGGGTTAACGGTTTAGAATTTTTTCACTATTGGGTTATCGATTCGGGCCACGGTTTGCCAATTTTGTTAATGGGTAAACCGATAACCCAATAAGAATTAATAAAATTACGACTTTACCCTTAAGTATATACATATGTTAGGCTTCAGTTCATTCTCACATATTCTTTCTTAGCCGCACTCTTCAGTTGCTTCATCTTCATTCTCCATAAACCTTACTAGTTACTTCTAGCGTAAGTCTTTAGTCTTATACATTAGGCTTTTAATTTCTATAACAAAATTCATCTTCATATTGGTATTTTTGACTGTTAATGATTCTATATTTTTTTATTTTCGTTTCTTAATTCTGTGAGCTCACGTTGTGCATCCTATACCTACTACCAATTTCTCTTCGCCACTGTTATCAAAGACGAAAAGCGCAAAAAAGCTCTAAGGTCCGTTGGGGCTTTAAGCGCAAATAAAGCGTGGGCTTTAATGAAAAAAGGCACAATGGGAGAAAAAGTAAAAATATGCATGTAGTCCAAGACTAATGATTACAAGCATAAATAGCAAATATTTGAACAAAGAAATTGAAAAAAAAAATCACGATAAAGTGAAATATCAATTGTTTAAGGCCACCTTTTCAGGATTACACTCATCGGCAAGAAAAAGTATGCCTTAGAGCTTTGACGCGACACTAAAGCGCACACAAAGCGAGGCGAAACGCTCAATGTGTTTTGAGCCTCGCTTCAGGGCTTAAGCGCGCTTTAAGCGCGCCTTTGACAACACTGCTCTTCGCACTTCTCAATTCTCAATCGACAATCTTCGTCAGTTTCGGGTATATTTTTTAATAGTATTCTTCTGTATAATACGCTGAGCTTTAACAACATGACAATATTTTCTTGCCTTCTAGGTATTTTTCATTTTTGTGTTAGTATTGCCCATGCACAGATCAAGGTTTTACTCTATGGTTTCTTTTTTCAGGTTAGACATTTGACAAACAACATCCAGTTTATCTTGGACTGCTAGTAATATATGTTTGGACTTGTTAATTTTAAGGTGAAATTGCTACTACTTTGTATTATTATTAATGTATTTGGACAACTGTTGTTGAAAAATTAGTACTATTCCAATTGTGGCCACTGGACACAACGCAGAAATGGGTAGTATACTATATGTGAACACTTTTTTTTTATTGACTCTAATAAATTGTCTTCTCTTTTTTGCTTAACTCTAGATTGAGTTATCTTATCGGGGTAAACCGATAACCGAACCGATAATGATCGATATCTGATTAACCGATAACCGATAACCGATAATCGATATCTTATTGGTTCGGTTATCGATTTATCAAATTTGTAAACCGATAACCGATATGCTAAACCAATAATATTCATAACCGAACCGAACCGACTCGACCGATGCCCTCCCCTAGTTTATAGTCAAGGTAAAATCAGATGGGAAGGTTGATCGCCTTAAAGCATATTGGTTTTTATTATATATCCCCTCATTCACTCTAAGATAGACATGTTTCATTGATCTCTTAATCAACTGAATATAAAGATGTCGTCTTGCCTGAATAACTTGTTGAATAAGGCTATAAAGAGCAACAATCATGTTTGTTGGTAAGTGGAATGTGAATTACTAGGACGAGTAAGCCAATCCCTTTATGGTCCTAGAGATTTTAAGCTATACTTTGGTTGTAAGCATATGTTATTGATAGTTTATGTTGATAACATTGTTTAAGTAATGCAGGAAATCATGCACAAGGGAGCTGCCTCGTAATTGAAAAAGCCAAATTTTCCATTTCTTAAAGAGGTTTCGGTAAATCACTAAAAAAATCATAGCTCGCCAAGCAAGTCTTTATGATATGAGAGTCAGTACAAAAAAAAGTCTTTTCAGAAATCAACATATGATCTATGAAGTTGAGATTCAATTCCAGCATTTACAGACATAGAAACTTGATTAGCGTCATAACACAAAATCCAAAATCCCGCGATCCGACCAAAAGCAAAGCTAAAATAAATAATACAGTAATTAAAGAGGAGATAGAAAGAATACTTGGCAGGGATGAGAGCAAGATAGGAAAGAGCAGAAGGAAGAATCTGAACAACAATGTGACCGCCCACAAGCACAACCGCAAGACCCTTGCAAAGCCTCGTGAACCCAGTATACATATTGCTACTCATACTGCCCCTATTTCAAAAACACAAAAATTATCAAATTACCAAATCAAAATTCAGATCTGGGTTAACGACACAAAGAAATTGGGATCATAAGCATATGCAACGCAAACTTACGAGTGATTACGGAGAGCAGAGAGGTGCAATGGTGATGCGTATTTCAGAGGAGTGGGAGATGGGTTGCCTCTGTTGGGAGATCGAGGTAGAAGACGGAGTTAAGATTGCTGTTAGAGTGTTTTTTTTTTTTCCTTTTTCCACTGTAATAATTTTGAGAGGTAGATGGGGGATTAACGTGAAGGGGTCGCAAGGAAAACGGTTTACTTGGACAGTAAGGGGTCGTTTGGTAGAAAGTATAAGAATAATGATGAGTAGAGTGTATTAGTAATGTTGGTATTATTAATGCTGGCATTAGTTATGCTGAGATTATTTTTTTTCCACTGTTTGATTTGGTGTATTAAAACATAACATAATTTTTTTAAAAATTGGGTGTTTACAAAAGTATCCTCCATAATTTTTTACTTTAGCTATAAAAATTGACTTTATAGATAACAGAACAAGAAAGGTTGAGGCTCTTTTAAGTGGTCCATTCACGTATATGGATCAGTACCAAAATAATAATGCAAAAATAAATAAATTAGTATTGTCAAAGAATCAAGCTATAACAAGTCTACTGTTTTTTCTTTACAAAAGGCAAACTGATAAAATGATAGTCAATAGTCCAACCAAAATTAAAGATTTACAGGTTCCATGCTGAATCTGTACACGTCAATTTGATATCTGAAGAGGAAAATGAAGAAGAAGAGGATTTGGTTGCATTCAACTGTGCTTTTCCATGGCCAAAGCGTACAGAGGAAATCTGTTTGCTAATAATATGGGGAAAGACTTTTATTAGGGATTTGAGGGCAATTAGGTCTTTAATCATGTTTATGCAAGCATTAAAAACCCTTGCATTACTAATGTCATGGTTTCCTATGCATTGCTTATACATAGCATAATACCAAGTATAATGTATAACTAATACAAGTATTAGTTACACAAAGGTTGAAAAAATATACCAAACATGGTATTAGTAATGCACAGAGCTAATGCTTGCATTATTTTTCCTTATACCTCCTACCAAACGACCCCTAATAGTCATTTTAATAGCAATTGTTATAAAATAAAAATAGTAAAGCAAATAAATCGAAGATAAATATAGAGATATTGGTGTATTATTCAAGTACAAACGTACATAGTAAACAGAAATGTTATCTATTTATAGAAGAAAGGAAGTTGTTGTGTAAGTTGTTATTGTAAGTTGCTGTGTAAGTTGCTTGCAAGCTGTTATTGTACTAAATATAAATAATCTACTACCAGGATAATATTTATCCATAACGGAGTACCAAAATGATAAGCTTCTTCGGGAGGCTTATCATTTCTCGTAAACCTTACTATGAAAAACCAGTGGGAAAAAATTCAGTGAAGAAAAAAGAGTACACATATTTAGTAACGTGAATTGCTGGCTGCCTCATTAAAAACTTTATAAGGAAAACTTGTTGGGAAAACCTTTGTAAGGAAAAAAGAGTACATCGCATATTTTACTTCACCTCAAGAAAACCTTGTTTCAAATATTTAAGTCTCCGCATTCCAATCTTGTATAGTATCTTCTCAAAAGTTTAAGTTGGTAAAGATTTAGTGAATAAATCTACTGGACTGTCACTCGAACGGATTTGCTGCACATAGATATTACCATTCTTATGGAGATCATGTGAAGAATAACTTTGGTAAAATGTGTTTTGTTGTATCTCCTTTTATGAATCCTTCCTTTAAATAGGTTATGCATGCATCATTGTCTTCATATAATATTACGGGTCTTTAATCACATTCCAACTCATATTTTTCTTGAATGCATCACTGATCTCAACCATATGCACTCCCTACTTGTCGGTTTGATATCGATTTTTATGGGGAACAGATAAATATCCTGCATCTGCATAACCAATACGATTTACACCACCTTTCTTAGCATTAGCAAGATAAATAAGTGCACCAATTGTACTGAAATAGAGTATTTCAGGACCAAGGAGTTCATCATCCTCTTCTGGAGGTCGGAACTGATCATTATTCACTTCAAGTGATCGAACACACATTGTTGTACTTAATGGGTGCACTTTGTCCATGTAAAAGCATTTAAAGACATTTTCTATATAGGCAGATTGATGGATAAAGATCTCGTCTGTTAAATATTCAATTTGCATACCAAGACAAAATTTTATTCTTCCAAGATCGTTCATCTTATATTATTTCTTAAGATATTCAATTACCTTTTGCAGCTCTTCTGGAGTTCAAACAAGATTTATGTCATCAACATAAATAATAAGTATAACAAATTCTGATGACATTTTCTTTTTAAAAATACATGGACAAATAACATCATTTATGTAATCTTCTTTCAGCAAATATTCATTGAGGTGATTATATCACATGAGCCTAAATTGCTTTAAACCGTACAAAGATCTTTGTAATTTGATCGAGTACATTTCTCGTGACTTTGAATTATATGCTTCATGCATTTTAAATCCTTCAGGAATCTTCATATAGACTTAATCAAATGAGTCAAATAGGTTATGCCTTGCATTTAAATGTCATGACATCTTCAAATGTTTGGACTACAGGTTTGATCCTCACAATTTTTTACAATATTATGTACTATATTGTATCAAATATATCGTCGGCGATCATATTATATAAGTTCCTAAGCGACATAACTTTTTGAGATCTCATCACTTTCTTTATTTTTAGGTACTTGAACTTCTTCTCGAGTTTCATGAAATGCTATGTCGTGGGCTCTTCTAGAGCTCATTTCCTCCTCATTATGATCATTTTGAACATTTGCTCCTATCATTTTTCAATGATTGTATGTTACCTTTGGAATCGATCGATTTATTACGCTTCATGTGTGTAGTAAACTTTATCTTTCGGGGACTTTAATTTTAATAGGAGCATTTACAGCTGAAATATGATATTTAATTTTGGATCAGCAAATGCTTATGGCATTTGACTTGAATTATCTTCTAAGTGAGGATCATATTAATGATAATTCAATTCATATAACATATTTTTCAGCTGTTTATTCCATATCTTAAATGTTAGAAAAACTAATATATATCCACATATTCTTTAGGAAACCAATCTTTGTGCATTATGGTTGAGAAATTAATCATTATCGCACATAAAAAATTATCAGATAGTAAAAATATTTGGCAACTGATCTTAAACCAATTGTGAGGGGGAGACTTATCATATATTGTTGGTCTTATGCATACAAGTATTGTTGTAAACAATTTAGAAAATCTTAGACCAACACATGAAACTTTGTTCTCATAAGAAATAGTTTAGCCATTAATAGGAGGTATCCAATGCTAAACTAGAATGGATATAAACCAGCATCTTAAAGATGAACTATTTTGATTTCATAATCTGAAAATTATACTATTAATTGAAAAAGCAATTTCAAATGCCAAACTGCGGGTTGACAATAAACACATATGTAACCATCTCATATATGCATCTATAAGTGGTTCACATGATAGGTGAATGAGCTCATATTCACCTTCTATATATTCCAGAATTCAGGGGTCGTAGTCCCAACTTTAGCTGGTATAATCAATTTATTATGAGAACAAGCAACACAAGAGAATTCTTGAAGAATCTTCTAGTTCTCCAGTATATGCTTATCTGAATTCTCAAATAGTTCATTTAAAAATGACAAATGAAAATTTCAAGATTATCATGACATGTGTATCTCTTAGTAAACTTCTAGTTTATTATGGCATAAACTTTTGCATTAGTAAACTTTTGATTTAGTGTGCCTACTTTTATATCAACGAATTTTTATTTACTGTAGCTATTTTTGCCTCAGTAAAACTTCTGAATTACTGTGACTGCTTTTACATTAGTAAACTTCTGGTTTGTTGTGATACATGATATAATAAAAATTGAAGAATAAAGTGGGTAACTTCTCACATACATATTATTTTACCCACTATGATTGTGGAAACATGAAGATTTTCAATCTTTCAGTCATTTGTAGTCTCAATATGATAGACATTTGTATTAGTAAACTTCAGGTTTACTACAACATATGTTTTGACCATAATCATATAATATGAATGACATATTTGTATATAATCTCTTCGAGAGCCTTCATTTATTATCCACAATCTAATATTTATCAGACATTACTGGTGTCATGAGTCTTCTAGACAAACAGTTAGCTCTTCAGGAGTTGTTAATATATTTTGTACTATCAAATATTGCTCATACACTTTTGGTATCACGAGAGAAAATCATAATCAAACAATATAAAATAATTAGTTAAGCACAAGAAAATACCTCTTCATAATATTTTCCTACGTCATATGGATATTTCAATTATGTTACTTCTTCAGGAGCAAAATTAAAATACGAAATGTTGAGTATATATTCTCTCAATCATATTACCTCTCTTGAAGGTGAATCGTAATATATTTACATCAATAGCGCGCTCATATTTACGACTTTATTAATATTGTCACATTCACTTTAAGAAATGGATTAATATTTATGAAAAGTTTTCATCCTCCAGGGAAGGAAACATAATTATCCGAACGTGCATTAATCAGACAAATTGTGTGATGTCTTAGAACCTCTTTTACGATTATACTACTTCAGTAGCAAATCGAGGCATGTATGTAATATAGAGAATATTTCTCTAGCTTATCTTCAATTGTAACCATATAAAGCCTAAATTATCACTTCTAGTGGTCATATGCATATACCACCTCTAGTGGTTAACAAATTTAATTACAGTGAGATATACGAAATATAACCACTTCTGATGTGTCACGACCCGGATTTTCCACCTTGGGGAGTCGTGATGGGGCCTACTAATGTGAGCTAGGCAAGCCAATTATGTGAACAACTTACCTTTTTACCCATTTTATATTTATTAACAATTGCGAAATAATATCATTTAAACAACGAAATTTAACATAAGCGGAAGAAAAGCAATAAGCTAGCTGAACATGAATCCAATACCACTGCTTGAGTCTCAACTACCCAGAACTGGTGTCACAATTTCACAGACGGTATAAGAATACTACAAATAAAGGTCTAAAAGAAATAAATACAACACTGTCTCTGGAAATGCATGAAAGAAACAAGAATAGTAGATAGAAGAAGACGCCAAGGCCTGCGGACGACTGCAGGACTACCTCGGGTCATCTGATGAGCTTGAATCAGCAATCCCACCGCGGTCCGAAGTCTACAACACTGGGGTCTACACAAAAAAGTGTAGAGTGTAGTATCAACACAACCGACCCCATGTGCTGGTAAGTGCCTAGCCTAACCCCGACGAAGTAGTGACGAGGCTAGGACAAGACCACCAAATAAACCTGTGCAGTTGTATAATATACAACGAAAAGTAAAGCATAAATAAACAAATAAAGATGGGAGGGGGGAACATGCTTCGGGAAATAAAAGATAAAACAGAATCTCAAGAGAATTATCAGGAAACCAAAATTTCAACTTCTAAAAAGGATAAGGAAAACAAAGGCAGATTTCACTCTCGGTTCACAACTCGTTGGAGGTGTGCAACCCGATCCCATTTTTCATATCTTGTGGTAGGCGTATCACCCGCTCCCATTTCATCAAATCTCGTGGTAGGCGTACCACCCGCTCCCATTTCATTATATCAACAACTCTTCCAAATGAAATTTTACTCCAACAAATACAACAATTAATACGAATTCATAAGACAGCAAGTACACAAAAATTATGAATCACTAAGGAAAACAATTAATGACAAGTAGCAATTAAGGGCAATTAGTTAATTTAATATTTAGTATACTAAATGTCAGGTAGCAAGTAAGTCGTGTAAACATGTAGCAATTATAGCATAAATTCAAGGCATAATGTTGCGCAAAGATACCTTGATCCAATAATAACAAGTAACACAATAAAGGAAATATCAACATAAGAATCATAGTAATAGTGGAATAAGACAATTAATGCACTTGAACTGATAACAACAAGAAATTATAATAAACGACAATAAGTGCACGACATCACCCTTCGTGCTTTAACACTCTCTCACCAAAAGAATACACGACATCACCCTTTGTGCTTTACACTCTTCCTCACCCAAGCAACAATTACAAATAAATTAGAGCAAGGAAATCATTGACATCACCATAAAGTCAAGTAACAACAGGAAATCAGTAAAATAAACGTAAAGAACAACACAACTCAATTATTAGCAAGAATTAGGGAAATCAAAGACTGTCACACCTCCTTTCGGCGCTACCGCACCCCGTGAGGGGCGTGGTAAAGGGAGTTTTTCCAATTAAAGGACAATTAAAACGGGATTCGTTTATTGAGAAAATGGAGTCGCCACTTGAGAGATTTATTGTGTCCCAAGTCACCGGTTTGAATCCCGAATCGAGGAAAAAGTTGACTCCGTATTACAATCTACGAACCAGAAATCCGGATAAGGAATTCTGTTAACCCGGGAGAAGGTGTTAGGCATTCCCGAGTTCCGTGATTCTAGCACGGTCGTTCAATTGTCATATTTGACTTAATTATCTAATTTTAGTACATGCTCAAACCTATGTGCATTTTTACCCTTTAAACCGCTTTTGATTATTATTATTTTATTTAATAAAGTGAATGTCGTTTAAGAATGTATTTTCGGATCATGTCACATGAAATGCACCCGGATCCTCGACACATTCTTATTCAATGTTTTCGGATTTGGATTTGGGTCGCATGAAATGCACACCCGAATTTAGGAATGTAATTTTATTAAAATCGCGTCTAAAGAGACTAACGTGTTGTTATC
>MU723743.1:8323-28379 GCA_026770625.1 Nicotiana glauca
CTGACCTTATTTGTGCATTCTTGTTCAATTGATTTATTTAAAGAGAATGTTGTTGCTATAATTCCATGGATTCTACTGTCTATTTGGTTTACTGCTTAAGATAGCATTATTTGTGCTTTTTTGGAATTTTGTACTTTCAGTTGTTATTCACTTTTATTACCACTGAGTTGGAAGTACTCACTTTACTCCCTGCACCTCGCGTGCAGTTGCAGGTACTGTTTCACCCGGTAGCGGGTTAGTAGCGGATTGAAGGTATTGCTATCGTAGCTAAGCAAGGTGACCGCCGGCGTTCGCGGCACCGAGATTCTTCTCCTTCTTATTTCCCAGATTTTTACTCTATGTATTATATATTTTAAATTATAATAAGGATCCTCCTAGATGCTCGTGACTTGTGACATCCTGGTCGGGCTGTATTGGGTTGTATTTGTGTTGATTAAATCATATTCGGACTGTTATATAACTGATTAACTGCTTTAAGTGGTGCTCTGAGATGGTCTGGCTGGCCTTGTCTTCACGAGAGGTGCCATCACGACTGGGTATTGGGAATTGGGTCTTGACACGAAATAACTTAACATTCTGCATATTTATATAGTCTGCAACTTAACTTCTGTATTTGTTCGATTTTGCATTTTGTATGTATGTTATGACAACATGCGTTAGCAAAACAACATGAAAACAGAATTCTTTTCTTTTGGCTAAATAAAGTAAACTCAACCTACTGTGTATATATATACATTTATCAGATTATGTAACCATGTTTTTATAGATGTGCAGGTTGTCAACATTGGCAATTCACTTGTTTTACACTTGCAAGCAAATCAAATCAATGTATAGAACACTTGGAAGGTACACTGTTTTTTGCAATTTGAAAGTATTCATATAACAATGTCACAGAACAAATAAAATTTATATATATATTGATATTGATATTTCGAAAAAAAAGAATTACCCAGCGACTAACATATTTAAAATATCTTTTCATCTTGTAGAACCAATTCAATCGAGAATATATTTCCAGGATTAAAACGATCCGGTATTTTTCACATACGCACAACCCGAACTTTCAACTTCCATTGCATCTTTGAAATTGTTATATCCTTAATGAAATAAATGTGATTATTCATCTTTTGCAGAAGAAGTAACTTTACCTGTAATCTTGATATGAAAAGGAAAATTAGAATTGCAGTAGGTTAACTTGTGGGAGAAATTTATATTTGAAGTTTTTAGCAGTTGGAACCGACTATACTAAATCGTGCGTAATACAGTTGAGGGTATTGTGATCTAGCAAAGACAATTTAGGGTAAGTTGTAGTAAAAAAGTTTCAACCTAAAATTGTGGTGTTCAATTTTACCCCACGTTCAGTTAATTAAAATTAAAAAAAAAATCTGATATATGAAGGCCAGAACGTTCAGTTAATGAAAAGTTAAAAAACAAAAAAATCAAAAATATTAATTTCAGTATGGACGGTTGATTTGCCCAGGAACGTGGGTAGTTTGAACGGTTTTGTTTACCCAGCCATGTTTATTTAATAATTATTTTTTTGAAAAATCAAAATTTTGCAAGGGAAGTTGTACAACTTTTGAAATTGACGGTTTTGAAATTCAATTTCATTAGTGTACTTCCAAAGAATTTGGATGTTTGTCTGAGTTTGCCACGTGTCTATTGTTGATGTTGCCACTTGGCTTCATGATATGCTTTTATCCCCAGCTTTTAATTATAGATTATTATTTATAAGACACAAAATAAAAAAATTAAAAATAAAAAACTATCAATTCAAAATTGGGGAGTACTTTCAATTTGGAGTTTAAAAAATAATTTAAAATATAAAATAGGTTAAAAGTTAAAAACTGCCGATTCAATTATCAAGAGTCCAGATTCAAAAAATTGAAACCTGCTAATTCAATTAACACTTTAATATCAAATCGTTATATCACTTTTCTGGGCAGTTTTTTAATTTATTAAACCTGAGAATTTAAAATTTAAAATAATTCAAAACAGAAAACAGGTTCATAAATCTGAACCTGTCAATTCAGTTAACATGAAGAGTTCCTCCCACGTTTTTTCGGGTAGGGTTTCTAATTTATTCAAATTGAGAACAAATTGGTACATTATTTCAAATGAGGGAACAGTTACGTGTTTTGTGATTGAAAAGAATAATCCAACTTTTATTGTATGGTTAAAGCTTTTGAACAAAAATATCTTATCCAAGCTCTAGATAACTCCGAATTTTTAAACTTGTGGCTAAAATTCTGAATCTAAAATAAAACTCCTATATACATTTCGTCTCCTACACAGTTTTTCCAACTTTTACACTTTTCAACTTGAAAATAGTAGTAGAAAAATTCAAATATTGGTTATGTTGCAGGATGAAATAGTGTCATTCATGATGGAATCGTCATAAATATTCCCTAAAGAAAACCGCAAGAGATGGACCGAATCATTGTTGCAAAGTGAAATTCAAATCGAGGATGCACACAACAAAGATGAAAATGTATCATTTAATTAGATATAGTTCTATGTGAGTTTATAGGTACTTTAGTTTTTCTGGAGTGTATTTTTATTTAATTTTTCTACTCGTGATGGAAGTAAGAACAGTCCAATATGTTGAATGACCCTATTCTAAGAATTCAAGGAGCCAGCAAATAAGGTACGGGATGGATCTCTCACTTCTAAAAGGAAGATTACATTCAAATCTATCTCTCGTGGAAGAATTGCTAGAGGATTACAAATACAAAATAAAAATAAAATATTGAATGTAATTTATCATATACATATATCAATAGAGTAGGGATATATTTTTGTAATTTAATTTAAGAGACCATATTTACTCAAATTATTGTGGTAATCAATCAAATTATTTTAATCCTATATATAAAGTAGTTATGAAAGAGTCTCATAGGTTGAGTTACGAACTAAGCTGATAATTAGATTTTATAAAATCAATATGATTTAATGGACTCAAATAAACTAAATCGCATTTTGATGACATGATATTAAAAATCAATTTAAAAATAAAAATGTTGGACTTATTTGAATTTGAAATGAGAAATCTTTTATATTAGGATGAGAAAAGTTTAAATTAAGGATTTTCAAGCAACTCATTAAAATTTTAGAAATATATTAAATTTTCAGTTATAGGTAATTTTAATAACGATTGAATTATTATTATATTAAAAATGACATAGGGAGAAAATCTAATTTTTTATCGTATGTACTACTAAATAATCATTAAAATAACGTTACCCATAATTATTAATATAGGTCATGTTAATAAGAATTCAAATTATAATTAAAATATTATATTAAAAAAATTAATTTCTAATTGTACGAACTATTACAATAATTATTAAAAATAATGCTAAAAATTTCATGAAAGGCTTTAGTGATAATAATTATTAGTATAATATAACATGGAAAAATTATTAACTCTAAGTTATATATATTTATATTTATAAAGGTATGGACTGTTATTTTATTCCCTAGGAAAAATACAAATATGGAAGAGAAGAAAAGGATGATTTTTTTAATATAAGTTATTTGCTAATAATAAAGTAAACAAAAAATATAATAGTCTACTTAATAAGTGTCACGATCCAAAATCTACTAAGGGTCGTGATGGCGCTGGACACTGTTGTCAGGCAAGGCAACCAAATTACTTGATGAAGTTCTCATTTTTAACGATCTTGAAAACTACGGCTTTCATTCAATATTTCATAAATAAAAAGGTAACTGCTTCAATTAAAATTAAATAATAAGCAATTAATACAAAATATTTCAAAACCATCCCAGAACCCGGTGTCACAAGTGCATGAGCATCTACTGAGAAGGAAATAAAATACAACATCCGTCTGGAATATAGTGGACAGAAAGTAAACACAATATACCGAAAAGGACTATACTAGTTGCAAGCCGCCTCGGATAATGCTACTCACCTAGTCCCAGAATCATCTTTGTTGCTACGCCAGTAGGCCACTAGAATTACATATACATGTGCAACAAAAATGCACAGAAGTGCACTATGAGTACGAAAATAACGTGTACTCAATGAGTATCCCGTCTAATCTCGAAGAAGTAGAGACGAGATGGTCGACTTCGACACTTACTAGTGGTCCAATAATAATATGGTGAAGATGTGAGGAAAATATAGATTTATCTAGCAATTATAACTCATAGAGCAAGAAAACAGGTAACACCTTCTCAATTAATAAGGAAATTCAATGATTTACTTTTCATTATCTTTATTAGTTTATAGCGGGCCATAAAAGGTGATATCAACTTCAATAAGCTTCAGGATAAGCAATGCAAGCATGCGCATAGTATGCCGAGGCGATAGCTCGATCCAACAGAAATGTAAACTGTGCACTTGCCGAGGGTCGACGACGCACCTATAGATGCATCTATTTAATCTATCGCGGCATTCGGCCCGTTCCAAAAATAAACACACACATACAGACAGTCAATCAAGAAGTCAACATGGAGCATGTCACGACCCCAACACGGTCGTGATGGCGCCCAACACCCTCCTAGGCAAGCCCGACCTTGTTACCATAATTCCCGATAGTTAAAAAGATTCCAGATAATTAACACAGTATATTAAAAGTCTAGAATTACTAATAAAGTGCGAAAATTACCAGAATACATAATATAGTCCCACTAGGACCCGTTGTCACGATCATGAGCCTCTAAATACAGAATTATAATCCTAATATAAGTCTGTCTAAAAGCTGGAAATACAGAATATAAAGATAGAGATAGAAGGGAGAATCTTCGGCTGCGAACGCCATGCAGCTACCTCGAATACTCCTAGAGAATGCCTCTGGAACTCTAGTCAAAGCTCACTCAGCCTGTCAATGCACTGGATCTGCACACAAGGTGCAGGGAGCAAAGTGAGTACTCCGACCCAGTGAGTAATAAAAATAAATACAGTCTGAAGGTAAGAAAACACAGTAAATACACAAAGTAAGCTATAATCCAAATATACAGCAATGCATGGAACTGAACAACTGAACAACAATTTAAGATACAAATGTATGAATGCAATGCAGTGCAATGCATATGATGGTACATTCCAGTACCCAATGCGGCGCGCAGCCCGAGCCACCTATAATCATTTATCGTCGACGGCGCTCATTGGGGGTGTGTACAGACTCCGGAGGCGCTCCTACAGCCCAAGTGCAATAACAAGCCATCTCGTGGCATCAATCAAGTCCCGGTCAGTCATTGTTACCTGACCAATTTATATCACACAGTGTCATTGTTACCACTGTTTCAAGTCATATCACACAACATCATTGTTACCACTGTTTCAAGTCACTGCTGCGGCACGCAGCCCGAGCCACCCATAATCAATCCAGAAAATATCATAAGCCCCTTGGGCATTTATAAAACAGTAGTTCTCAGCCCGAAATAACATTTAAAATATCATTTGAGTTTTCAAAACTTAGAAATATGGCTGAATTTGCAAAACAGTATTTAAAACCTTGGACTGAGTTCAAATGATATGCAAAATATGCTAAAATAGTAATATCGATCCCCGAAGGATTCTACAAATCGGCACAAGGCCCCAAACATGGCAACAAGCCCAAATAACATCAATAAAGTATATGTATCAATCACCAATATAGTATAAATATCATCCGGGATGGACCAAGTCACAATCCCCAATAGTAAACGACCCCGCACTCGACGTAGAATGCGTGTCACGCCTCAATATAGCGTTACAATGTGAAAGTCCGGGGTTTCAAACCCTCAGAGCACCATTTACATCTATTACTCACTTCTAGCCGGCCAAATACTACTCCGCGATGCCCTTTCCTCTCGTATCAACCTCCTCACACGTCAAATCTGGCCAAAACCACAATGAATACATTACAATAGGCTAAGGGAATATAACACAATCGAAAGAACTCGAAAAATACCCAAAAACACGAAGTTGGAAAAACCCGAGCCCCGGGTCCACTCCTCGAAAAATTATAAAATTAACATCAACGGATTCCTTATCTCGCCACGAGTCTAACCATACCAAATTTAACTATTTCTCATATCGTTTCGACCTTTAAATCCTCAAAAATGTCCAAGAGGGGTTTTAAGCTTTTCTCCCTTAAATTTACGGATTATCGACAAAACTTGCAATAAATTCGAGTAATATAACCAAAATTTAGTTAATAACACTTACCCCGTTGTTCTCTATGAAAATCTGTCCAAAAATCGCCTTATCCGAGCTCCAAATCGTTACAAATGGGAAATGGGAACGAAGTCCCATTTCCAGAACTTAACCTCTCTGCCCAGGCCTATTTCCGCCTCTGCGATCAAAATGTCGCTCCTGCGGATTTTCTTCTGCTTCTGCGGTTTCCCTCATTTTGCCCAGGACCGCTTCTGTGGTCTATTTTTCGCAAAAGCGAGACCGCCTATGCAGTCCAAGCGTCCGCTTCTGCGGAAGCTGCCCAAACTCCATGTTTCGCTTCTGCGACTCCCCTTTCGCTTCTGCGGTCCATTTCCGCAGAAGCGAAAGCACCAGATACCAGAACCCTTCAGCAGTCTCCAAACTCCAAATTTCTTCCTGTTAGCCATCCGAAATCACCCCGAGGCCCCTCGGGCCCTCAACCAAAAATACCAATACATCCCATAACGTTATTCAAACTTGTTCCAATTATCAAAACACGCCAAACAACACAAAAATCATCAATTCACCACGGATTCAAGCCTATGTTTTATCAAATTCTTTCGAAACTCATATTCGATCAAAAACCCGACCAAACGACGTCCGAATGACCTGTAATTTTGTACACGTACCCAAAATCACCTAACGGAGCTACAACAACTCTCGAAATTCCATCCCGACCCTCGGATCAAAATCTCACCTATCAATCGGAATTCGCCAAAATTCAAACTTCGCCAATTCAATCCTAATTATACACCGGATCTCCAAATTCAATTCCGATCGCACTCCCAAGTCACAAATCAACCCCGAAGCTAACCGAATCACCGGAATTCACATCCGAACCCTCTAACCATATAGTCAACTTCCAGTTGACTTTTTCCAAAACAAGCTTCCTTCTAAGAGGCTAAGTGCCTTATTTCCAACTAAAACCAATCTAATTCTACCCGATAAACTCAAATACTGATATTGAAACATGGAGCAACACAATATGGGGGAAACGGGGCGGTAACTCACGTGATGACGGGCCGGGTCGTCACATCCTCCCCAACTAAAACAAACGCTCGTCCTCGAGCGGGTCAAGAAACATAACTGGAGTCTCAAACAAGTGAGGATATCTGCTCTGCATCTCCCGCTCGATCTCCCAAGTGGCCTCCTCCACGGGCCGACCTCTCCACTGCACCTTTACCGATGCTATATCCTTTGACCTTAATCTCCAAACCTGACGATCCAAAATAGCCACTGGCTCCACATCATAGGTCAAATCATCATCCAACTGTACTGTACTGAAGTCCAACACATGAAAAGGGTCCCCAACATACTTCCGGAGCATAGATACATGGAATTCCGGATGAACTCCCGACAGGCTGGGTGGAAAGGCAAGCATATAGGCCACCTCCCCAATCCTCCTAAGTATCTCAAAAGGGCCAATGAACCTCAGACTCAGCTTCCCTTTCTTCCCAAACCGCATGACGCCCTTCATAGGTGAAACCTTCAACAAGACCTTTTCGCCCACCATATAAGATACATCTCGGTCCTTCCGGTCCGCATAACTTTTCTGACGTGACTGAGCTGTACGAAGTCTCTCCTGGATCACGTTCACCTTATCTAAGGCATCCTGGACTAACTCGATCCCCAACAACCTAGCCTCGCCGGGCTCAAACCAACCAACCAGAGATCTATACCATCTCCCATATAAGGCCTCGTATGGAGCCATCTGAATGCTGGATTGATAGTTGTTGTTGTAAGCAAACTCTGCAAGAGGCAAGAAATCAGCCCAAGAACCTCCAAATTCAATAACACAGTCACGCAACATGTCCTCCAATATCTGAATGGTACGCCTGGACTACCCATCCGTCTGAGGATGAAATGTTGTGCTCACCTCTACCTGTGTACCCAACTTTTGCTGAAAAGTCCTCCAGAACTGAGAAGTAAACTGAGCACCCCTATCTGATATGATGGAAACTGGGACCCCATGCAACCGTATAATCTCCCGGATGAAAATCTCCGCTAACCGCTCTGAAGAATAGGTGGTACACATCGGAATGAAGTGCGCGGACTTGGTCCGCCGATCCACAATCACCCAAATCGAATCAAACTTCATCGCTGTCCGAGGGAGACCACTCACAAAGTCTATAGTAATCCTCTCCCACTTCCACTCGAGAATATCTATGCGCTGAAGTACACCACCGGGCCTCTGATTCTCATACTTGACCTGCTGATAGTTGAGACACCGAGCTACATAACTCGCAATATCCTTCTTCATTCTCCTCCACCAGTAATATTGTCTCAAATCCTGATACATCTTCGCGGCACCTGGGTGAATAGAGTACCGCGAGCTGTGGGCCTCCTCCAATATCAACTCCCGAAGCCCATCCACATTGGGCACGCAAATCCAGCCCTGCATCCTCAACACACCATCACTATCAATAGTCACATCCCTAGCATCATCATGCTGAACCCTGTCCTTGAGGACAAGTAAATGTGGATAATCATACTGGCGCGCTCTCCAATGCGGTCATACAAGGAAGACCGAGAAACCACACAAGCCAACACCCGACTAGGCTCCGAAATATCTAGCCTCACTATCTGATTGGCCAAAGCCTGGACATCAACTGCAAAGGGCCTCTCCCCAACTGGAATATATGCCAAACTACCCATACTCACCGCCTTCCGGCTCAAAGCATCGGCCACTACATTGGCCTTCCCCGGATGATATAGAATGGTAATGTCATAATCCTTGAGCAACTCAAGCCATCTCCGTTGCCTCAAATTAAGATCCTCTGTTTGAACAAATGTTGAAGATTGCGATGATCGGTATACACCTCACAAGATACGCCATACAAGTAGTGCCTCCAAATCTTCAAAGCATGAATTATCGCAACCAACTCCAAATCATGTACATGGTAGTTCTTCTCATGTGGCTTCAGCTAACGAGAAGCATGTGCAATAACTCTACCCTCATGCATCAACACACATCCGATCCCAACTCTAGAAGCATCACAATACACAGTGTAAGAACCTAAAGCTGATGGAAATACCAACACTGGAGCCGTGGTTAAAGCTGTCTTGAGCTTCTGAAAGCTCTCCTCTCTCTCCTCGGACCACACGAATAGAGCACCCTTCTGAGTCAACTTGGTCAAGGGCGATGCAATAGAAGAAAATCCCTGAACAAACCGGCGATAATACCCTACCAACCCAAGGAAACTACGAATCTCTGTGGCTGAAGTCGGTCTAGGCCAACTCTGCACCGCCTCTACCTTCTTCGGATCAACCTGAATACCATCACTAGACACCACGTGTCCCAGAAAAGCCACAGACCCCAAGCCAGAACTCACACTTGGTGAACTTTGCATAAAGTTTCTCCTCCCTCGATCTCTATAATACTACTCTCAAATGCTGAGCATGCTCCTCCTGGATACGCGAGTACACCAGGATGTCATCAATAAATACAATCACAAATGTATCCAGATACGGCCGGAACACGCTGTTCATCAAGTGCATGAACGCGGCTGGGGCGTTAGTCAGCCCAAAAGACATAACTAGAAACTCAAAATGCCCATATCTCGTCCTGAAAGTTGTCTTCATAATATCAGAATCCCTAATCTTCAGCTGGTGATAGCCTGAACGGAGGTCAATCTTCGAGAATACCCTTGCTCCCTGGAGCTGATCAAACAAATCATCAATACGAGGTTGTGGATACTTATTCTTCACTGTCACCTTGTTCAGCTGCATGTGGTCAATATACATTCTCATTGTGCCATCTTTCTTTTTCACAAATAGGACCGGTGCACCCCACGGTGACACACTAGGACGAATAAACCCATTATCTAGGAGTTCCTGAAGTTGATCTTTCAATTCCTTTAACTCAGTTGGTGTCATACGATAGGGAGGAATAGAGATAGGCTGAGTGCTCGGCACCAGATCGATGCCGAAATCAATGTCCCTGTCCAGTGGCATGCCCTGCAGGTCTGCTGGAAACACATCTGGAAAATCCCTTACCACTGGAACAGAATCAAGGCCGAGTCTCAGCTCCAACATCTCTCACAAAAGCCAAATATGATAGACAACCCTTCCCAACCATCCGTTGGGCCTTTAGGAAGGAAACTACCCTACTGGGGACATAGTCAGGCATGCTACGCCACTCAATCCTCGGAACACCCGGCATAGCCAATGTGACTGTCTTGGCGTGACAGTCTAGAATAGCATGGCACGGAGATAATCAGTCCATGCCCAGAATAACATCAAAATCTACCATGCTCAACAGCAACAAGTCAACTCGGGTCTCCAGACCCCCAATAGTAACAAGACAGGACCAATACACGTGGTCCACAATAATATTATCGCCCACCGGGGTAGATACGTGCACAGGTAAAGCAAGGCACCCTCGGGTCGTACCCAAATAATGGGCAAAGTATGAAGAACATAAGAATAAGTAGAACCGGGGTCAAATAAAATTGAGGCATCCCTGTGGCAGACTGAAATAATACCTGTGATAACTGCATCCGAAGCAATAGCATCTGATCGGCCTTGAAGAGCATAGAATCAAGCCTGACCACCGCATGACCGACCTGCGCCCCTAGCGACCCCTGGCTGCCTGGCCTCCTCCCCTAGCCGGTGGGGCAGATGAAGAAGAAACTGGACCAGAAAACGAGGGTTGATCCCTCTGCTGAGATTGACTACCACGAAGCCGAGGACAATACCTCTTTATATGACCATACTCGCAGCACTCGTAGCAACTACCAGGTGCTGGAGAAGGGTACTGGTGGGAACCCCTCGCACTAGAGTGACTAGTTGATGCACTCGGCGCCGAAGAACCCTGAGCTGAAGGAGTATAAGATGAACTCTGTGCCGGGAGGGCACCCAAAGAAGATTGACCCTACTAAAACCCCTGGTGACCACGGCCTGAAGACGCCCCACGATACTCGGGACGAGCCGACTGATGATGCCTGTAAGAACGACCTCTGCTATGCTGAAACTGTCCCCTAGACGGAGCACCACTGTAGCTACCTGATCCACGAGGCCTCTTGGCCTCCCGCTCCTCTCTCTCCTGACGGCGATCCGCCTCAATATATTGAGCAATATCAACTGCATCCTCAAAAGTATGACTCAAAATCCTCTCTCGAGCCATCAGGATACGGATGGGATAGATAAGTCCGTCCGCAAACCTCCTAATCCTCTCCCGATCAGTCGGGACCATCCATGGAGCATAACGAGCCAACTCCGAGAATCTCATCTCATACTGAGACACTGTCATATCTCCCAGACGAAGATACTCAAACTGCCTACGCCGCTCCCAGACGGAGAACCCCTGCCACGACAAAGGCGCTGCACCTACCGGCCTACGCCACTCATATGCCTCCCACCAGGTGAAGGCTGCTCCTGAGAACTGGAAAGTAGTAAATGATACCCCGCTAGTCTCCAAGATCCCTAGTGTCCGCAGCATACGTCGACACTTATCGAGAAAACCTTGGGCATCCTCGCCCTGAGCACCACTGAAAGTAGGAGGTGAAAGTCTGCTGAACCTCACAAGACGACGCTACTCATCGTCTGGCATATTTGGAACCATAACATCCTGAACCGGTGCAACCGGCTGAACTGGGGCAACCTACTGAACTGGGGGTGCCTCTGGTGTCTGCAACCCCTGTACTACCGGCTCAGGTGTGCGAGCAACGGGGGTCTGATTGCCTCCCCCGGCACGTGAAGTAGTGGTTGAGACTGCCTGAGCCAGGCCAGTGCAAACCGATAGAATCTGAGCTAGGGCCTCCTGAAGAACCGGAATCACAATAGGCACAATTGGTGCCTGAGCAGGTGCTGCTGGAGTCTCTACAGCTGGAGCCAGATCCTGACCCAGAGCAATTGGTGGGTCAACAGGTGCTGCCCCTGTGGCTCTGCCTCGACCAAGAGTGCGTCCACGACCTCTGGTGGCCTCAGTAGGTGGTAATGGTGGTCGTCCGCCACGTCCGGTAGCGCGTGTTCTCGCCATCTGCGAGAGAATAGAATAACAGAATTTAGTTCTCGGATCAACAAAGTGTGCACGATAACAATTCCAAGAATATAAAATTTTCCTAAAAGTTCTGCAGCCTCCTGAGGATAAGTACAGATGTCTCCGCACCGATCCGCGAGACTCTACTAAACCGGCTCATGACTCGCGAGACCAAGTAACCTAGGCTCTGATACCAACTTGTCACGACCCCAACCCGGTCATGATGGCGCCCATCACCCTACTAGGTAAGCCCGACCTTGTTACCACAATTCCCGATAATTAAACAGATTCTAGATAATTGACACAGTATATTAAAAGTCTAGAATTACTGATAAAGTGCGGAAACTACCAGAATACATAATATAGTCCCACTAGGACCCGGTGTCATGATCATGAGCCTCTAAATACAGAATTATAATCCTAATACAAGTTTGTCTAAAAGCTGGAAATACAGAATGTAAAGATAGAGATAGAAAGGAGAATCTTCGGCTGTGAACGCCATGCAGCTACCTCGAATACTCCCGGAGAATGCCTCTGGAACTCTGGTCAAAGCTCACTCAGCCTGTGAATGCCCTGGATCTGCACACAAGGTGCAGGGAGTAAAGTGAGTACTCCGACCCAGTGAGTAATAAAAATAAATACAGTCCGAAGGTAAGAAAATACAGTAAATACACAAAGTAAGCTATAATCCAAATATACAACAATGCATGGAACTGAATAGCTGAACAACAATTTAAGATACAAATGCATGAATGCAGTGCAATGCAATGCATATGATGGTATATTCCAGTACCCACTGCGGCGCGCAGCCCAAGCCACCCATAATCATTTATCATCAACGACGCTCACTGGGTGTGTACAAACTCTGGAGGGGCTCCCAGCCCAAGCGCAATAACAAGACATCTCGTGGCATCAATCAAGTCTTGGTCAGTCATTGTTACCAGAATAATTTATATCATACAGTGCCATTGTTACCACTATTTCAAGTCACATCACACATCGTCATTGTTACCACTGTTTCAAGTCACTACTGCGGCGCGTAGCCCGAGCCACCCATAATCAGTCCAAAAAACATCATAAGCCCCTTGGGCATTTATAAAACAGTAGTTCTCAGCCCGAAATAACATTTAAAATATCATTTGAGTTTTCAAAACTTAGAAATATGGCTGAGTTTGCAAAACAGTATTTAAAACCTTGGACTGAGTTTAAATGATATGCAAAATATGCTAAAACAGTAATATCGATCCCCGAAGGATTCTACAAATCGGCACAAGGCCCCAAACATGGCAACAAGCCCAAATAACATCAATAAAGTATATGTATCAATCACCAGTATAGTATAAATATCACCCGGGATGGACCAAGTCACAATCCCCAATAGTAAACGACCCCGCACTCGATGTAGAATGTGTGTCTCGCCTTAATATAGCGTTATGATGTGAAAGTCCGGGGTTTCAAACCCTCAGAGCAGCATTTACATCTATTACTCACCTCTAGCCGGCCAAATACTACTCCGCGATGTCCTTTCCTCTCGTATCGACCTCCTCGCGCGTCGAATCTAGCCAAAACCACAACGAATACATTACAATATGCTAAGGGAATATAATCCAATTGAAAGAACTCGAAAAACACCCAAAAACACGAAGTTGGCAAAACCCGAGCCCTGGGTCCACTCCTCAAAAAATTATAAAATTAACATCAACGGATTCCTTATCTCGCCGCGAGTCTAACCATACCAAATTTAACTATTTCTCATATCGTTTCGACCTTCAAATCCTCAAAAATGTCTAAGAGGGTTTTTAAGCTTTTCTCCCTTAAATTCACGATTTATTGACAAAACTTGCAATAAATTCGAGTAATATAACCAAAATTTAGTTAAGAACACTTACCCCATTGTTCTCTATGGAAATCTTCCCAAAAAATCGCCTTATCCGAGCTCCAAATCGTTACAAATGGGAAATGGGAACGAAGTCCCATTTCCAGAACTTAACCTCTCTGCCCAGGCCTATTTCCGCTTCTGCGATCAAAATGTCGCTTCTGCGACTTCCGCTTCTGCGGTTTCCCTCATTTTGCCCAGGACCGCTTCTGCGGTCCATTTTTGGCAAAAGCGAGACCGCCTATGCGGTCTAAGCGTCCGCTTCTGCGGAAGCTGCCCAAACTCCATGTTCCGCTTCTGCGACTCCCCTTTCGCTTCTGCGGAACCGCTTCTGCGGTCCATTTCCGCAGAAGCGAAAACATCAGATACCAGAACCCTTCAGTAGTCTCCAAACTCTAAATTTCTTCCCGTTAGCCATCCGAAATCACCCCAAGGCCCCCCGGGCCCTCAACCAAAAATACCATTACATCCTATAACTTTATTCAAAATTGTTCCAATTATCAAAACATGCCAAACAACACAAAAATCATCAATTCACCACGAATTCAAACCTAAGTTTTATCAAATTCTTCCGAAACTCACATTCGATCAAAAACCTGACCAAACAACGTCCGAATGACCTGAAATTTTGCACACGTACCCAAAATCACCTAACGGAGCTACAACAACTCTCGAAATTCCATTCCGACCCTCAGATCAAAATCTCACCTATCAACCGGAATTCGCCAAAATTCAAACTTCGCCAATTCAAGCCTAATTCTACTCCGGACCTCCAAATTCAATTCCGATCGCACTCCCAAGTCACAAATCAACCCTCGAAGCTAAACGAATCACCGAAATTCACATCCGAGCCCTCTAACCATATAGTCAACTTCCAGTTGACTTTTTCCAAAACAAGCTTCCTTCTAAGAAGCTAAGTGCCTTATTTCCAACTAAAACCAATCTAATTCTACCCGATCAACTCAAATACTGATATTGAAACATGGAGCAACACAATATGAGGGAAACGGGGTGGTAACTCACGTGACGGCACGCCGGGTTGTCACAGAGCAATTATCCAAAGAAAGGCCAATTCTCTTTAATAATTCAAGAAAAAGAAGTTTAAACCCTCTTAGAAATTATTTTACTGATTCGATGTGATTCAAGCAATACAAGTTGTCAATAAGATTGCGATTATACCAAGCATAACATGCTTTTGGGTTCTAGACTACCCGGACAATAGCATAATAGTTGCTACGCACGGACTATCATCACATCGTGGGTACGTAGCCCCCACAAATAGTAGCACATAATCAATTAACTCACATATGGGGACAATTCCCTCTTACAAGGTTATAAAGGAGACTCACCTCGCTTAGAAGATTCATAACTCGTATTCCACACCCTTCCGAAGACTCTAATCGGTGCATAACGCTCCAAAACTAGCCAATAATTATGTAAATCCATTAATATATACTAAAGTACTCATTATAATCCAATTTATAATAATTCCTAACCCTGATCAAAAAGTTAACAAAAACGCCCTCGAGCCCACGTGCTCGAATTCCGAAATTTCTCGAAGATAAAATTTACCCAAGAACTCACGAACTCAAATATATAATTATTTCTTAATTCCGTACCAAAAATCATGGTCAAAATCTAAGAATACTAGTTTTCTAGGTCTTCCCTCAAACCCCAAGTTTTCTACAAATTTCATGCTCAAATCCATACATAGTTGATGTATTTAACTCAAAATAGGTGGGGGTAACTTACCTTGCCATTGATGATGAAAACCCTCTCTAGAAATCCTCCAAGAATTGCCCCAAGCCAAGAAAAATCATAGGAAATGGCCAAAACCCGACTTTAAAACAACCATTCTGCCTTCAGCAAATTTTCGCACCTGCGGTCCTATGACCGCTTTTGAGGTTCCGTAGGTGCGGTCCAAATACCACTTCTACGGAACCCTGACCGCATCTGCGGTCCACTCCAAGCTACCCCTTTTCCGTTTCTGCGACCAATATTTCACAGATGCTGTCCCGCTTCTGCGGAACCCTGACCGCATCTGCGGTCCCAGCTCTCCTCCACCCATACCGTATCTGCGGCTTCCTGGCTGCTTTTGCGGCTCCGCACCTACGGCCAAAACCTCGCAGGTGCGGTTACACCAGATATCAGCTGCTTCAGCCCTTCTTCAAATTCCAAATTTGATCTGTTAACCATCTGAAATCCACCCGAGGCCCCCGGGACCCGAACCAATCATACCAACCAGTCCCATAACACATTACGGACTTGATCGAGGCCTCAAATCACACCAAACAACGCTAAAATCATGAATCAACCCCCAATCCAAGCTTTATGAACTTTAGAATTTCAAACTTCTACTTTCGATGTTTAAACCTATCAAATCACGTCTGATTGACCCCAAATTTTGCGCACAAGTCATATTTGACGCTACGGACCTACTCCAACTTTCACAATCGGATTCTGACCCCGATATCAAAAGGTCCACTTCTGGTCAAACTTCTCAAAACCTTTCAATTTTCTATCTTTAGCCAAATGACTCCAAAATTACCTACGAACCTTCGAATTCACTTCTGATCGTGCTCCCAACTCCAGAATTACCATACGCTATTCACAGAGTCGGAATCCCAAACGGACATCGATAACACTGAAATGCACTTAAAGCCAAACTTATAAAATTTCTTCCAAAATGCTAACTTCCACAATAGGCGACAAAACGCTAATGGGTTTTCCAAAACCCGAACCGGGCATACGCCCAAGTCTGAAATCATCATACGAACCTGCTAGAACCTTTAGATCCCAATTCCGAGGTCGTTTACTCAAAAATTCAATCCTGGTTAATTCTTTCAACTTTAAGCTTCCGAAATGAGAATTTATCTTTCCAAATCAACTCCGAACTTCCCGAAGTTCAATTCCGACCGCACGCCCAAGTAATAATACCTGAAATGAAGTTGTTCATGGTATCAAGCTGTTGAACAATGCACTAGAGCTCAAAACGATCGGTCGGGTCATTACATTCTCTCCCACTTGAGCATATATTGATATTGTAAAGTCATTATTGTATAGATTTGATTGAGTTGGAGCCGAATTCGAGAGGGAAAGCGGTTGTTGTAGATTGATTTGGCCATGGAAGTTGAGGTAAGTGTTTGGTTTAACCTTAGCTTGAGGGAATAGGAGTTGAGTCTTATTTGATACTTGGTAATTGTCGAGTACGATGTATAGGCATGGTGACGAGTATCCATACATTGGTGTCTAGCATGACCGTGCGTCCTTATATTGCGAATATTTTTGGTTTTGTTATAACTTTCATGCTTAATTGATGATTTTTATATGTTGTAAATAGTATGTGAAAGGAATTGAGATCTTTAAACTTTGTGGAGCGTTGGCTCGAGTTGAAATACAAATTGTGAAAGTATATGAGATAATTGAATCTTTGGAGCATTGGCTCAAGTGGTTAAGCGAATTATGAAATGAAAGTGAAAGAAAGAGCTACTAAAAAAAGTACCCTTGCCGGGTTATTATTGTTTTATTGATTATCTTCCTGGTCGGGATGTTGAGATTATTGATGTTGTTTCCTTGACGGAATTTACTTGTTTAATTGTTGTTCCCTTGCTGGGATTATCACTCTGTTTACTCCCTTACCCCTTGTTTATGATTGTTGTTTGGGTGAGGAAGACTGTTAAAGCACGAAGGGTGATGTCGTGCACTATTTGCTATTGTGATAAAAGAGTGTAAAGCACGAAGGGTGATGTCGTGCCGTACGATGTACCATTCCGTACTGATATTCATTGACTATATGGTGAAGAAAGAGAGTAAAAGCACGAAGGGTGATGTCGTGCACATGATTATTGATACGATTGATTTGGTGAGGACGAGAGTAAAAGCACGAAGGGTGATGCCATGCAAGTTTGTGATCTCTGATTCTTGTTGATATTCTGGTTTTGTTGCTTATATCTTTATTTGAGGTTTCCTATTTGAAACTATTTTCTCCCCACAGCATGTCCCCCCTTCCCACATTGACTGGTTATTATCTGCATTTCTTTTCTACTGTATACACATATTCATTTCTTCCATTACTTGTTGTTATATGATTTTACTTCAAGATCATAGATTCCCTTACTTTATTTGTCTTGTGATTGATGTTTGGGTGAGGAAGAGCATAAAGCACGAAGGGTGATGCCGTGTATTGTTTTGGTAAGAGAGAGTAAAAGCACGAAGGGTGATGTCGTGCACTTATTTTTTATTTCCCAATCTTTATTGATGATTGTGTTACGGTTTATCTACACTAAATGGTTGATTTCCTGTTGATACTTGTTGCACCCCGCAACATGATTTCCCTTACCTATTTTCAATTGAAATGTGGTGATCCTCATATTTATTCGTTGCTCTTCTGTTACTGTTCCATGTTTTTCCCCACAACATGTTTTCCCCTCCCACACTTGGTTGTATATGACTGTTTCTTTCTGTACTTCTTCTCTGTTGTATATAGTTAAATTGCACAGGTTTATGTGGTAGTCTGGTCCTAGCCTCGTCACTACTTCGCCGAGGTTAGGCTAGTCACTTACCAGCACATAGGGTCGGTTGTGCTGATACTACACTCTGTGATCTTTTGCACAGATTCAGGTATTGGACAACATCAATAGTTGGAGGGCTTCCTTCAGTCCATCTGGAGACCCAAGGTAGACCTGCAGGCGTTTGCGGGCCCTGACGTCTCCCTCTATCTTTATTCCCTATTTCATTTTTCTTTGTTTCAGAAACAGTTTATTGTATTTTCCTTCGGACTTTGTTTGTAGTGACTCGTAGACAGTTTGTGACACTATGACACCAGTTCTTGGGTAGAGGCTTATATTGGATTTCTGCATTTTCTATTCAGTTTCTTTAATTTAAGACTTCCGCTTTATTATTAAATTTCGTTGTTTGCGTGTGATTGCTGATATTTGCTAAAAGAGGTAGTTAAGGTTTGGCTTGCCTAGCTCTCACTAGTAGATGTCATCACGACTTCCGAGGGTGGGAATTCAGGGTCGTGAAAAGTTGGTATCAGAGCTCTAGGTTACATGGGTCTTGCAGTTCACAGACAAGCTTCGTAGAGTCTGAGGGATCAGTACGGAGACGTCTGTATTTAGCCCAAGAGGCTACAGAGTTAGGAAAAGTTTCACTTCTATTCTTTCCGGTCGTGCGATTTTGTTCTCTCAGTGCTAAATTGAAACCTCTACTCTTGTCCTTTCACGAATGGCGAGGTCACGTACTGCTTCTTCAGCCGAACAACAGCACAGATCGGTGGTAGATCAGCGACATCTTCGGAGGTTTTGTTGAGGTTAGATAAGTTTCGCCAAGTTTTTCACTACTACATTCAGCGGTGCATCTACTGAGGATCCCCGGGATGATCTAGACAGCTGTCAGGAAGTTCTTAGGAACATGGGGATCGTAGAGACCAATGATTTCGATTTTGCTACTTTTCGCTTGTCTGGATCTGCCGAGACCTGTTGGAAAGATTGTTGATTGGCTATACCAGCTAGGTCAAGAGCTTCGACTTGAGGAGGTTCATTGAGGGACTCGTCCAGCCCGCTCAGTACTCTGTTTGTGTTTTATTATCATAGACATGTCATAAAAAACTCGTAGAATATTCTCGTAGTTTAACCAATTGTACTATTGGTAAATATACGTCAAGTGTTTATGAGCTGAGTTGCCTCCCCCAGATTCTTTTTCTGAAATGCGGATAGAGTAGCAAACATGGCAGAATAATAAGATGAAAACAGAAGCACGCATGTAGTAGTAAAACTCAATTATATATGAATAGGTATGGAGTTGATATAATTAAATGTTAAACTAGTTGGAAATAGTAAACTTAAATGTTTAAGTATTCAGGTTCATTTGTCTTTATAATTATCCTAGGTGCATAATCTTTTGTAGATTATTTTATATGTATGACTTTATGTTATGATCATTATGATCGAATTAATGGTGTATGTGAAAGTATATATTTAGTAGGTGTGAGCCTATAAGTGTCTTTGACACACTTTAAATGCCCCCCCTCCCCCTT
>MU723743.1:57373-68518 GCA_026770625.1 Nicotiana glauca
GCTTGGTGTAAAAATTCTAAATTTGGGATTTGAGGGGACAATTGTGGTCCGATTTGGGAGTTCTTGGTATGTACGGACTCATGGTGAGACGAGGATTCCGGAAACATGAATTTCGAAATTTTTTGAGATGTGGGCCTGGGGCTCGGGTTTTGCTAGTTTCGAGATTTTTGTCATATTTCGATTGTTTTCGATTGGGTGTTGTCCCATTAGCATATTGTGATATATTTGCCTTGATTTTGGTTAGATTAGACGTGCGTGGAGGCCAGTTTGAGGGGCAAAGGCATCGCGGGCTAGAGTTTTCGCCGATTCGAGGTGGGTAATACTTGTAAATGATGTCCTGAGGGTTTGAAACCCCGGACTTGCACATCATAGCGCTGTATTGAGGTGACTTGCACGCCGGATATGAGGGTGGGGTAGAGCACCGTTGGGGATTGTGACTTGGTCCATCCCAGTTGTTGGTTTTTCTACGTACTTGACTGAAACTACTTGCTATCATCATAATTTGGGCTGATTGCCATATTTGGGCTTCGTGCCAACCATGTGAATCCTTCGGAGATTGAGTTTTCTGTTGTAGCATATCTTGCATATCATTTGGCTTCAGTCCAAGGTTTTAAGTACTGTTTAGAAACCTCAGTCATATTCCTAAGTTTTGAAAAGAAAAAAAAATTCAAATGATATTTCGGATTGAGAACTACTGTTTCATAAATGCCCAAGGGGCTTACTATGTTATGTTCTGGACTGATTATAAAATGACTTGAAACAGTGGTAATAATGACACTGTAATATATACTTGGAACAGTGGTAACAGTGGCACTGTGTGATATAAATTGGTCAGGTAACAATGACTGACCAAGATATTGCGCTTGGGCTGTAGGAGCCCCTCCGGAGTCTGTACACACCCCCAGTGAGCACCGTCGATGTTAAATGTATCGGACTGCACGCCACAGTGGGTACCGGAGTGTACCATCATGTGCATTGCATTGCATTCATGCATTGGTTTCTGTTTGTACTACGTGGCATGACATTTAGCACTCATATATTATTGGCATTCATGTATTACTTGCCTTGTTGACCAGATACCCTGGTGTAAATTGCTAAAGGAGTGCTTTGCCCGAGGGGCTAAGTTGTGTGCGGACTTGCACTACTTGATATCGTATTCACGTGCTTAACTGTTAATAAGGAAAGAAAGAGATGTTTTCAAAAGAGGTTTTAAACTGAGTTAGATAATTTTTATAAAGGATTTTCATATTTACTACTAGTCCTAAAAAGAGTTGTATTGTACTTTATAGCATGATGTAGTGCTCTTACATGATTTCTTGTCTCTCAGCATTATTTACTTTTATTACCGCTGCGTTGGAAGTACTCACTTTACTCCCTGCACCATGTGTGCAGATTCAGGTATTTTTGGGAGCTTAGCTGAGCTAGTTGCTGTTTCAAAGTTTTATGGAGTTGTCGAGGTAGCTGACTGACGTCCGCAAGACCCGACTCCTTCCCTATCTCTTTATTATTTTCCGCAGTTTTGATCATTTGTAGTATGGAGTTTTAGTACTCTGTATTGTTAGAGGCTCTAGACTCATGACCCCCAGATCTTTGGGAGGCTATTCATTATGATTGTTAAATGATATTCAAATAATTGATTTTGAGCTTCATGCTCGGGTTGAGAGTGCAAATGGTCGGGCTTGCCTAGCAGTTGTGTTGGGCGCCATCACGACCGGGATTGGGGTCGTGACAGTTCTATTTCTTTTAGGGCTGTTTCTAGTTCCATTTTATTTACTTTTGTTGTTATCTCTCTTCCTTCTTTTTCTTCTTCTGCCTATTTGAAATTTTCCCAAGTTTTCGGTTGAGTTTGGGACCTGTTTGATTGGTTTCCGTTAGTTTTTTTAGTTTTTTTTTTATTTCATAATCATATGATTGTTTTGCTTAATTTGTTTAGTTTCTTCTGATTAATTGGCGTGATTATTGTTCTAGTTGGTTGCCCAGTTAGTCAAGTCTATATTAGTTAAACTTCATGTTGTTGTTAGCTTAATTAGTTCATTTACCTTCTTTTTGTTTTGATTGCATATTAAGGACTCCAAATTTCCTTGTGGGGAAAACTTTGATTGATTTTGGTTTCTTGAATGGGGGAATCAAAGTCCAAGAGGGGATTAAACCTGGATTGACAGACCTAGGTTTAAGGATTCTATGCTTAGGTCAACTTGACCCAGGTTGGTCTATTGAAGGTAATAACAGGAGTTTCAGGGGATAGTTTGGGGAATTTGGATCTTCAGTAATTAATTTAGTGGGCTGCTAACAATTATAATGGTGCACTCCTAAATTTTAATAACAACACTAGGTTAGTGTGGCACTAATTAGGCTAAAGGGATCATTTAAAAGTTGAAAAGTTGAATTGGAATGGAAAGGGCACTAAAATGAGTGCCTATTAAAAGGCAAAAGAGGCATTCTGATTGGGAGGATATCCAGAGAAGATACTGAAGAAATACTCTGAGAATAAAAATACATATAGAGAAAGGATATAGATGTCACACCTCCTTTTTACCTACACCCGGATAAGTGTATAATAAGGGGAGTTTTTCCAATTAAAGGACAATCGAAACGGGATTCGTTTATTGAGATTCAGAGTTGCCACTTGGGAGATTTATGGTGTCCCAAGTCACCGGTTTAAAATCCCGAATCAAGGAAAAGGATTGACTCTGTATTACATTCCGCAAACCAGAAATTCGGGTAAGGAATTATGTTAACTCGGGAGAAGGTGTTAGTCATTCCCGAGTTCCATGGTTCTAGCACGGTCGCTCAACTGTTATATTTGGCCTACTTATCTGATTTACAACATGTTTTGACCTATATGCATTTTTATTTATTTATCGCTTTTAATTAATTTTTAAAAGAATATTGAATGTCGTTTCAAATATGTCTTTGGATCGCGTCACATGAAATGCACCCGCAATCCGGAACACATCTTATTCAACGTTTTGGGAATTAGATTTGGGTCACATGAAATGTACATCCGGATTTAAGAAAGTAATATTATTAAAATGCGCGCCTAAAGCAACTACGCGTCTCAACTTTGTGAGGGCCATGGAATTTGCTAAATGGAACGCCCTGAATTCTAGAATGATTTGAAATTTAATTAAAATGAGGACCACGCAGTTGTCATTTTTGTTTGGCGTGGCACACCTCGATTTTATTTTAAAAGGGCATTCAAACTAAGATTATGAAGGGTCTTAAATTATTTGTATCATCTAATACTGCTCATCTTCAACCTAGTTGATGGTCTAATTTATTGGCACTAGACGTAATTAAAGGTTCTACTTCAACTACCTAGGATGGATTATATGAGGGAAAACTAATTCATTATATGAGAAATACTTGAAGTAATACCAACAAGCTAATGATCCAACAAAGAAAAGGCCTGGACTTCGTTCGAAGAACTTTCATAATTGGGCCTAGTAATTGAGCCCAAATTCAAGGCCTAGCTGCTGATGAGCACAAGGCTCAACATCAAACCCTCACAAAATATGAACAAGATTTGAAGTTGTAAAAGAATTCAAAGGCCAACAATGAGACTAACACACATGCAGGTAAGCTTGGGAATCGTTCTTTACTTATCAATAGGCAGCTAATGGCATTTTAACAATGAATGTAATGCAGGCTTAAAAAGAAACTCGACAGCCTTATTTCAATGGCATAACTGTAGGCAATATTTCCAAATCAAACTGGAAGCCTTAAATCTTAAACAAAATTCTCATGAATAGAGCTTTATACAGTGAACTAATGGCATGCATATCTTAGGCAACTGAAACATAAATCATAGTCCAAATATATCATGATCCTAATTAACATGAAGGAAATCATCTCCTCACTGTTTTTCCAGTATAACCTAGATACAAATTCAACCTCTATAATGTAACTAAACCTCTCTATTATAGCAATATCAAACACACTTCATTGTTTACACTTTTACAGTACAAACAGTCCCTAAATAACATCGAAAATAGCTAAAAAAGGTAAAATGAATCAGGCTATAATATTAGACAGTAGAAATACAAAACTAGTTGGGGTCATGCTTTGAATCCCATTCATTTCATTTCAAGCTTCAAATCTGAGTTTACAAACAATAGAGCGCAATGTATCCAACAGAACAACAGATCAGCAATGTATCAGTAGTGGCAAACACACAGCCCCAGACTTAATGAAAGGAAACCAGGAAAAATGATTCAAAAACCCAATGAAACAGTAGTTTCATTACTTCTAGACGCAAAATTTCCAAAAAAAAACAATATCAATTCCTTTTAAAGCTCCAAGTGAATCACAAGTTGCTTCAGAAGTTGAAAACTTCAGGAATTAGAAGAATAATTTTAACCAAACCGTATCTTTCTCTCAAAGGATCTATCTCTCTCAATTTAGAACTCACTCTCTGTTTCTATTGATCTCCCTTAGGGTCTGAAATCTCCTATGTTTCTGTGTATATAAGTGTATATCAGAATGTATATCAGAAACCTTTTTCCTCAATGCTCTCAATTAAAATCTCTGTCTCTTTTTCCTCTAAATTCCTCTCCGTATTTCCGTCTGTCTCTCTTAGGGTCTGAATCTCTGTTTTATACCTAAAGCCTTAACCCTTTCCAGCCCTTTTTCCTTCTTTACACTTGTGTGTTTCAGCTTTTTAGTTGCTCCCCCCATGTTACCTTAATTTCCAACTATTAGAAGCACTGAACAGGGTGTACTTGTACCACTGACCCTCATTTTATTAATTAAACCTACTGACTTAATATTTTTTTTAATAGTGTCCATCAGTTGGTAATATAAACTAATCCTAGCTAACATGGAGGTCAGAATGAAGCAACATTCAAATAATTTTTAAAATTTAACGAGCAACCTAAATGACTGATTTCTAATACTAAATAACGGGCTGCAATTACCCTATATCCTCTAATTGAAATTTCTACAGTCTTATGGAGTCCGGACAACAGAACCAACCACTCATTATTTACCAATGAAATTCACTAGAAAATTGATTAACACCATAAATAATCAAACATTTCAAACTGACCAAACCCGACCCTAGATTACTGGCCAGGTTCAAAATTTCTAACAAAGTTCAGATGAAATTCATGCAATTCGAAGAATTATAGCAGAAGAAGAAGAGGAACAGAATAAACGAATAAAATTGAGAAAGAACAAACGAACAAAACTGAAAGAGAGGAAACTTACCCGAATCAAACCAAGACTCGAATTAAAATCTCTAAAGAATCTCCTATTTTCGGGCCGAGATAGACTTTAACCATGTGTTCTCGACTGAAAACACATGACTAAAGTCAGTCTCAAACTCGAAATCTAATGAAGCCTGGCTAAACGGATTTTTCATTACTCGATCTAAAATTGGAGAAATTCAATGATGATCCGAAGAAAACTAACTAGGAATTCGGTATAAGGAAGGTGAGGAGGTCCTTTGGTGTTAATTTCAGGGTAGTTGGATGCCGGCGGCTGCTAGGGTTCGTTTCTTCGAATTAAGATTCAAAGAGCCCTGGTGGTGTTCGAGGGAAATGGTTTAAGGGGTTGGGATGGGGAGGTTGAGGGGAAGCTGTGGTGTGAATTTTACGGCGGTTGGATGCCGGCCACCGCCGTGAGGCGATTTCCGGCGGCGGTGCACGACGGCGTTACGTGGTGTTTCTGAGAGGTGAGGGAGGGGAAAGAAACTGGGGGCTCAAGTCTAGGGGGGTGGTATATTATAATTAGCCTTTTAATTTTGACCATTGGATGAAGGGAATCCAACGGTCCCGGTCAAAAGGTTCACTAAAACGGGGTCGTTTTGGATGGTTCAAGGTTGGACCGGGTAATGGGAACGGGTTTGGGCCAATTCAACTAGGTTTGGGGTGGGTTTTTTATTTGGGCCTGGGATTTTGGCCTAAAAGTCGGGTTTGAAATAAAGCCAACTTCCTTTATTTTATTTTCTTTCCAAATATTTTCCCAAAATTAAATCCTAAAATCCTAAATTAAATTAGCTTAAAAATACTAATTAACTCTAGGTAACAATTATCACAAATAATTAAGTACCAAATCACACAATTAAACACTAAAAATGCAAAGTGCATTATTTTTTTATGATTTTTCAATTATTAAAATAAATAATTTACTATTTAACTCAGAATCATAAAATTAAATCCTATATGCAAATGCCATATTTTTTGTATCTTTCCATTAATTTACACAAATAAACATACACACACAAATGTAAACAATAGTTGAAAATATCACAAAATTACACAAAAGAAAAAATTGTTTTATTTTGAATTTTTGGGAGTGATTCGTTAGAGGAAAAAATCACGTGCTCGCAGCTGCCCCTCTTTGTCAGGAAACACAAAGAGTTTTCGTGCAAAGATAAAGTGAGCGGATACGGGCAATTTTTGTCCGTTTGAATACTCCGTGTGAAGCATTTTTTGAAAGATTTGGCCGAACCTTCGCTTCAAAGTTTCCTACATATCCTTGGCTGAAAAGGAATCAGGTCAATGTAGTTCGGGAAGTTTCAGTAGCTGGGACTACCATGAAGCTGTGATTTCATTGTTACCGTTGCTGCTGATACTGCTTACTAACCTTCTTATTACACCGTTCTAAAAGAAATAAAGAAGCTAGACTAAGCTATAGTCTATGAATTACAAAGATTTATTTTCAAACTTGTTCTTGCGACAGTTGTTGTCTTGCCGACTTGTATTTCCTCCGAAGTTCCTTTTTTGTTGTCTTGCATCGAATTCTTGAGATGCTCTCCCCTCTTGTCAGGCGAATACCTGATTGTTGAACCTGAACTTCTTCCTCTCTTCCTATGAAACTCGAATTGTTATTCTTTCGAAACTTGAATCGTCTTCTTCTGACCATTGCTGCCTTCCATTGGTTTGACTTCTGAAACTTCAACCATTGTTACTTGTCAAAAACTTCAACTTTTGTCCCTTCTGCTCCAGGTAGACGCCTGACTTCAAAAACTTTAACTATTGTTCCTTGTTCTCCAGGAGGACGCCTGACTTCAAAAACTTTAACTATTATTCCTTGTTCTCCAGGTGGATGCCTAACTTCAACTATCTTTAACTATTGTTCCTTGTTCTCCAAGTGGACGCCTGACTTCAAAATCTACAACTATTATTCCTTGTTCTCCAGGTGGACGCCTGACTTCAACTATCTTTAACTATTGTTCCTTGTTAACCAGGTGGATGCCTGACTTCAAGTATCTTCAACTATTGTTCCTTGTTCTCTAGGTGGACACCTGACTTCAACTATCTTCAACTATTGTTCCTTGTTCTCCAGGTGGACACCAGACTTCAAAAATCTACAACTATTGTTCCTTGTTATGCAGGTGGACGCCTGACTTCAACTATCTTTAACTATTGTTCCTTGTCCTCCATGTGGATGCCTAACTTCAACAATCTTCAACTATTATTCCTTGTTTTCCAGGTGGACGCCAGACTTCAATTATCTTCAACTATTGTTCCTTGTTCTCCAGGTGGATGCCTGAATTCAAAATCTACAACTATTGTTCCTTGTTCTCCAGGTGGACGCCTAACTTCAACTATCTTTATCTATTGTTCCTTGTTCTCCACGTGGACGCCTGACTTCAATTATCTTCAACTATTGTTCCTTGTTATCCAGGTGGACGCCTGACTTCAACTATTGTTCCTTGTTCTCTAGGTGGACGCCTCACTTCAAAAATCTACAACTATTGTTCCTTGTTATCCAGGTGGACGCCTGACTTCAACTATCTTTAACTATTGTTCCTTGTTCTCCAGGTGGATGCATGACTTCAACTATTGTTCCTTGTTTTCCAGGTGGACGCATGACTTCAAAACTTCAACTATTGTTCCTTGTTTTCCAGGTGGACGTCTGACTTCAACTAACTTTAACTATTGTTCCTTGTTCTCCAAGTGGACACCTGGCTTTAACTATCTTCAACTATTGTTCGTTGTTCTTCAGGTGGACGCCTGACTTCAACTATTATTCCTTGTTCTCCAGGTGGATGCCTGACTTCAAAAACTTTAACTATTGTTCCTTGTTCTCCAGGTGGACGCCTGACTTAAACTATCTTCAACTATTGTTCCTTGTTCTCCAGGTGGACGCCTGACTTAAACTATCTTCAACTATTGTTCCTTGTTCTCCAGGTGGACGCCTGACTTCAACTATCTTCAACTATTGTTCCTTGTTATCCAGGTGGACGCCTGACTTCAACTATCTTCAACTATTGTTCCTTGTTCTCCAGGTGGACGCCTCACTTAAAAAATCTACAACTATTGTTCCTTGTTATCCAGGTGGACGCCTGACTTCAACTATCTTTAACTATTGTTCCTTGTTCTCCAAGTGGATGCCTGACTTCAACTATTGTTCCTTGTTTTCCAGGTGGACGCCTGACTTCAACTATCTTTAACTATTATTCCTTGTTCTCCAGGTGGACGCCTGACTTTAACTATCTTCAACTATTGTTCGTTGTTATTCAGGTGGACGCCTGACTTCAACTATTGTTCCTTGTTCTCCAGGTGGATGCCTGACTTCAAAAACTTTAACTATTGTTCCTTGTTCTCCAAGTGGACGCCTGACTTCAACTATCTTCAACTATTGTTCCTTTTTCTCTAGGTGGATGCCTAACTTCAATTATCTTCAACTATTGTTCCTTGTTCTCCGGGTGGATGCCTGACAAAAAAGCTACAATTATTTTTTCCTTGTTCTCCAGGTGGACGCCTGACTTCAACTATCTTTAACTATTGTTCCTTGTTCTCTAGGTGGACGCCTGACTTCAACAATCTTCAACTATTGTTCCTTGTTCTACAGGTGGACGCCTGACTTCAACTATTTTCAACTATTGTTCCTTGTTCTACAGGTGGACGCCTGACTTAAAAAATCTACAACTGTTGTTCCTTGTTATCCAGGTGGATGCCTGACTTTAACTATCTTTAACTATTATTCCTTGTTCTCAAGGTGGATGCCTGACTTCAACTATCTTCAACTATTGTTCCTTGTTTTCCAGGTGGACGGCTGACTTCAATTATCTTCAACTATTGTTCCTTGTTCTCCATGTGGACGCCTGACTTCAAAATCTACAACTATTGTTCCTTGTTCTCCAGGTGGACGCCTGATTTCAACTATCTTTAACTATTGCTCCTTGTTCTCCAGGTGGACTCATGACTTTAACTATCTTCAACTATTGTTCCTTGTTCTCCAGGAGGATGCCTGACTTCAACTATCTTCAACTATTGTTCCTTGTTCTCCAAGTGGACGCCTGACTTCAAAAATATACAACTATTGTTCCTTGTTATCCATGTGGACGCCTGACTTCAACTATCTTTAACTATTGTTCCTTGTTCTCCAGGTGGATGCCTGACTTCAACTATCTTTAACTATTGTTCCTTGTTCTCCAGGTGGATGCCTGACTTCAACTATCTTCAACTATTGTTCCTTATTTTCCAGGTGGACGCCTGACTTCAGAACTTCAACTACTATTCCTTGTTTTGCAGGTGGACGCCTGACTTCAACTATCTTCAACTATTGTTCCTTGTTCTCCGGGTGGATGCCTGACTTCAAAAACAAACAAAACAAAAGGAATTTTCTGCCCCAGTTTGATAGCCGAGTGCATCTGTGAGTGTTATATGAATCTTATCACTAAATGTCAGTAAGAATGTGAAATGCAAAACTTGAATTATACACCCTTGTTCTCTAGGTGGGTGCCAGATTTCCAAAACTTGAATTGCATTACCTTGTTCTCCAGGTGGGCGCCTGATTTCCAAAAACTTAAATTGCATTCCCTTGTTCTCCAGGTGGGCGCCTGATTACCAAAACTTGAATTGCATTCCCTTGTTCTCCAGGTTGGCGCCTGATTACTGAACTTGAAATGTATTCCCTTGTTCTCCAGGTGGGTGCCTGAGTTCAATAAAAATAGACAAAACAAAGAAAATTTTCTGCCCTAGTTTGGCGGCTATTTGGCACTTGCTCTTCCTTCGCGAAAAAATTTCCCGCCATCAACAACATTTCCTGCCCCTGTTTCAAAACACAGAAAAATATGGTCAGTTTAGGGTGTGGTGATTGGTTGTGATACTTCTGTCGGGGATGGTTTTCCCTTCTTTCCTTTCCATACTTGGTTTTGTCCGACTGCCTCGACCTCGGTCGAGAATTTCCGACCCTCTGACTACTCCTTATCCAAGAACCTCCCAACTAATGCTTTCCACTTCTAGTCTTCTTATCTGATCCCATACCTTGCATGGAATCTTAAACCATTTCATTATTTGGGTTTCCAATGACGCCTTTTACGTCCTGTCACACTATCATCGGCCTGTCCTAGCCACACTTCGCTTCGCACCATATTGGAAACTAGCAGTAATCTTTGAAATTCCTTCTTATTTGTTAGAATCGAATTATCATTGAAAAAGCCTTAGCCAAAAGAAAAGAAATGCGATGATTTCAAAAGACAAGAATAAAAGAGAAAATCTTCCTTTAGAAGACCGTTTGAAAAAAGAAAAGGACTTATCTGAATGGAATAACCTATCCTAATGATTGTGTTGTGCATTTCGGATTAACCAACCCAGTCTATTCAATTCAATCGATTTCCAATTGTCTTGCTTCACGCCTCAAGATTTTCACAACCCAATTCTTTGCCGAATCATCATCTTTGTTCTGCTTGATGCCTCGACGGATCTCTGTCGTCAGCCTTATCTCATTTGCCCCTTTCTCTATTCCCCGCTGCCTTATGGTGCCTGTGATGGTTTTCACCAATAAGACTCTCTCATTTTTTTGGATTTCTCTCAGTTTTCATCGCCTTATAGTGCCCTTCGAGGATTTTCACCATTAAGACTCTCGTTTCTCTCATCCTTCGTCGCCTTATAGTGACCTTGCGGGTTTTCACCAATAAGACTCTCTCATTTTTCATTTTTCTTGCTTAAACCAGAGCATTGCCCCTGATATGAATCATCTTTACTTGCTTGAATTGGAATCTCTCGAAAACTGATCAGGAGGTCTTTCTTTGGACATTAATATGGGTTCTTGGGTAAGGTTGGGAAAGAAAAGGGTATCAAAAAGTTCAAACCAAATTCAACGGGTTAGGATTACAACTTTTGGAACCAAATTTCTTATTACAAACACAACTTCTGCCCCAGTTTTCTTGCTTGGGGATCTTTCGATTTT
>MU723743.1:71828-103260 GCA_026770625.1 Nicotiana glauca
ATTTTTATTTTTTTCTATTTTTTTTTCTTTTTCCTTCTTTTCGTTGTTGATTCCAAAAGAGGGGTATGAAATAAAATAAATAAGGCTCAAAGGGGGAAGACAAAGGGTAAAGTGTTTGGATAGCAGAACAAAATTGCCTTCGTCATTTCAGTCTTTGAAACAATGCTAAATACAAACAATCACAATAAACTAGAGAAAATCATACATAGTATCTTTTGACTGCATCAGAGTTAATGGCCATATCTACACATTTGCCTTCGACGTCTGTTAGATACAAAGCACCATTGGATAACACTCTTGTCACAATGAATGACCCTTGCCAATTTGGGGCAAACTTGCCTTTTGTTTCATCCTGATTTGAAAGGATACAGTTCAACACTTGTTGACCCACTTCAAACTTCTGGGGACGCACCTTTTTGTTGTATGCTCTTGCCATTCTCTTTTGATATAACTGACCGTGACACACTACTGCCAATCTTTTCTCGTCAATCAAGCTCAACTGCTCCAACCGGGTTTTGACCCATACATCATCATCAATCTCAGCTTCAGCGACAATCCGCAAGGATGGGATTTCAACTTCTGCATGTATTACGACTTCAGTGCCATATACCAACAAATAAGGAGTTGCATCTACTGAAGTACGAATAGTAGCCCGGTAACCCAACAGTGCAAATGGCAATTTTTCATGCCACTTCCTGGAACCTTCTACCATTTTCCTCAGTATTTTCTTTATGTTTTTGTTGGCTGACTCGACTACTCCATTCGCCTTGGGACGATATGGGGTAGAATTGCGATGCGTAATCTTAAACTGTTGACATACTTCCTTCATCAAATTGATGTTAAGATTAGCACCATTATCTGTGATGATTACCTTTGGGATTCCAAATTGACAGATGATGTTGGAGTGAACAATATCGACCACTGCTTTCTTGGTTACAGACTTGAAAGTTTTGGCCTCAACTCATTTGGTGAAATAATTAATGGTTACCAGTATAAACATGTGCTTGTTGGATGCTGCTGGTTCAATTTGTCCAATGACATCCATGCCCCAAGCAACAAAGGGCCATGGTGCTGACATTGTGTGCAATTTCGATGGCAGAGAATGAATCAAATCCCCGTGTACCTGGCGCTGATGACACTTGCACACAAAACCGATACAATTGCGTTCTATGGTGAGCCAATAATATCTTGCTCGAAATAAAAATTCTTTGCCAAAACATATCCACTAATATGCAGTCCACAAACCCCTGAATGTACTTCAGACATGACAGTCGTGGCTTCTTTAGCATCAATGCATCTCAACAAACGAAGGTCCGGTGTTCTTTAATACAAAACCCCTCCACTGAGGAAAAATCCACTCGCTAAATGCCGAATTGTTCTCTTCTGATCCCCCGTGGCCTGCACCGGATATATTCCCTTTCTGATGTATTCCTTGATATCGTGGAACCATGGTTTGCCATCAACTTCTTGCTCTATCACATTACAGTAAGCGTGTTGATCGCGGACTTGAATATGTAACGGATCAACATAAGCTTTGTCCGGATGATGTACCATTGAGGCTAAGGTAACGAAAGCATCGGCAACCTCATTATGAACCCTTAGGATATGCCTGAACTCCACGGATCGAAACCGCTGACAACGATCACGCAAACATTATCGGTAAGGTATGAGTTTCAAATCCCGTGTTTCCCATTATCCTTGAATTTGATGTACCAGGAGGTTCGAATCCCCCAAGACCAAAACTTCCTGGACATCCATATCTGCAGCTAACCTTAAACCTAAAATGCATGCCTCGTCCTCCGACATATTGTTGGTACAATAGAAACGAAGTTGAGCCGTAACGGGATAGTGATGTCCTGTTTCATAAATAAGTACAGCCCATATACCAAATCCTTTCATGTTTGCAACCCCATCAAAGAAAAGTTTCCAACCTGGTTTTTCAGTCAGTTCCAGCTCATCAATATGCATCACTTCTTCATCAGGAAAATAAGTCCTCAATGACTCGTATTCTTCATCGACCGGGTTCTCGACCAAGTGATCGGCCAATGCTTGTGCTTTCATTGTAGTACTCGCACATAGACGATGTCAAACTCGGTGAGTAAAATTTGTCACTTTGTAAGTCTCCCCATAGGCGTAGGCTTTTGAAAGATGTACTTTAATGGATCCAACCGTGAGATGAGGTAAGTAGTATATGATGACAGATAATGCTTCAACTTTTGCGCTACCCAAGTTAGGGTGCAACACGTCCTCTCCAGATGAGTGTACTTAACCTCGTACACTGTGAACTTCTTGCTAAGATAATAGATGGCATGTTCCTTCCTGCCGATGGTGTCATGTTGCCCCAGTACACAGCCAAATGAATTCTCCAGGACTGCTAGGTAAAGAATCAAAGGTCTCCCTGGTTCTGGCGGGACTAACACAGGTGAATTCGACAAGTATCCCTTTATCTTGTCAAATGCTTCTTGACACTCATCAGTCCATTTGACAGCGGCATCCTTCTTCAGCAACTTGAAAATGGGCTCACAAGTTGTCGTGAGCTGGGCAATAAACCTACTGATGTTGTTTAATCTCCCTAATAGACTCATCACCTCAGTTTTATTCCTTGGAGGCGGCAATTCTTGGATGGCTTTGATCTTTGATGGATCCAACTCAATGCCTCGCCTACTGACTATGAATCCCAACAGCTTTCTATATAGAATACCAAATGCACACTTGGCAGGGTTAAGCTTAAGGTTGTACCTGCGAAGTCTCTGAAAAAACTTCCTCAAATCTCCGACGTGGTCGGCCTGCTACTTTGACTTTATGATTACATCATCCACGTAAACCCTATTCTCCTTGTGTATCATATCATGGAACACGGTGGTCATTGCTCGCATATATATTGCCCCAGCGTTCTTCAAACCAAATGGAATTACGTGGTAGCAATAAGTTCTCTAAGGTGTGATGAATGTCGTCTTCTCCGTGTCTTTTTCATCCATCAGAATCTGGTGATATCCAGCATAACAGTCCACAAAAGACCCGATTTCACGCTTGGCACAATTATCGATCAAAATATGGCTATTAGATAATGGGAAGTTATCCTTTGGGCTTGCTTTGTTCAGATTACGGTAATCAACGCACACCCTGATTTTGCCGTCTTTCTTCGGTACCGGCACAACATTGGCCAACCATTCAGGATATCGAGTGACTCGAATGACCTTTGTATCCAACTATTTGGTTATTTCTTCCTTAATCTTCACACTCATGTCAATTTTAAATTTTCTCAATTTTTGCTTGACAGGAGGGAATGTCGGATCAGTGGGCAATTTGTGAACCACTAAATCAGTGCTTAAACCCGGTATGTCATCATACGACCATGCAAAAACATCTTTGTATTCAATGAGTGTTTCAATAAATTCTTCCCGAGTCTTTAATTCAAGATGGACGCTTATTTTAGTTTCCCTGATATTATCTGTGTCCCCTAAATTGATGGCTTCTGTATCACTCAAATTAGGTTTAGGTTTTTCCTTAAAATGACTTAATTCTTTACTAATCTCTTCAAAAGCCTCATCTTCGTCAAATTCTGACTCGTAATCACATTCTACCTCTTGAACTATTATCTTAAAATCCGATTAATTTTTTAGACTGAGCTAAGGATTCCTCATGCATGCCATGTCATTAGGACCAGCGTAAAAAGAACTGTACATAAAAGAAAAGAAGAAAACAAAAAATAAAATTTATCAGGAATAAAGAAGAAGAAGAAGAAATTGCATTTCATTGAAAAAAGAAAGATAACAAGGTTTGCACACTTAAAAACAGACTAAAAAATAAAATTTGGATTACAACCCTGGAATAATCCATACAAACTTAAAGGAAAATCAAAGCAAACTACCAGGACCCCTTCCGAGTAGGGAGAGGAGTAGCCTTCCAATTATTAATCTTTGCTTTTGGCCCGACAAATTGTACTTCTATGCCGCTAGAACCTTCGCCGAACTCTACCATGTTCACATCGATGAACAACTGCTCAAACTTTTCTATCAGCTCCTTATCCAGGTCAACCTCAGTACTAGGAATTTTTGTTACTGGCCATCTTCTGGCGCCAGACTTGACAAATGACTTGGAGAGACGTGGGACCGGCTTTGGAAGGACTCATGCTCTCCGTTTTAGCTTCTTGGCCCTTCTTATGTCTGCGATTGTGGGTTGAAATCCCAAACCGAAGGTTCCCACATTTTCAGGGAGGGATACCGGTTGTATGATGCCTTACAAAGCTGATCCTAAACCCTTTCCTGGTATGAACCCATTCTTCAGCATTTCATATGCTACCATGACTGACGCGGCGGTCATCTTCGCATTTAGGACACACTTCCCTTCTAGAACTTTCTCGACCGACATTGCGTCAGAAACCTGGTAGACCCATGGTCCCTTGCTATCTTCCATTTCAATAAATGGCACAATAGTGTTGCTGTGTGCGCACAAATTATCTTCTCCGTGCACCACTATTTCATGTCTTTCCCACTCGAATTTGACCATCTGATGTAGAGTTGATGGTACTGCCTTAGCGGCGTGGATCCATGGTCGGCCTAATAACAGATTGTATGACACAGCTATGTCCAGCACTTGGAATTCCATCGTGAACTCCACCGGTCCTATTGTCAGCTCCAATATTATATTCCCGACCGAGTCTTTGCCTTCGCCGTCAAATCCCTGCACACAGATGTTGTTCTTGCGGATCATCCCAGCTATGTCCAGCACTTGGAATTCCATCGTGAACTCCACCGGTCCTATTGTCAGCTCCAATATTATATTCCCGACCGAGTCTTTGCCTTCGCCGTCAAATCCCTGCACACAGATGTTGTTCTTGCGGATCCTCTCATTTTCTACTTTCAGCTTGCTCATAGTAGAGAGAGGACAGATGTTTACAATTGAACCGTTGTAAATCAATACTCGTGTGACCACAGAATCCTCACAATTCACTACAAGATAAAGGGCCCTGTTGTGTTCCGTGCCCTCTACGGGCAATTCATCGTTAGAGAAAGTGACCATGTTCACCTCGAAGATTTTGTTGGCTATTTTCTCCAAGTCATTCACAGTGATTATGTCGGGAACATGTGCCTCATTTAAGATTTTCATTAATGCTTGGCAATGCTCGTTCGAATGGATCAATAATGAAAATAATGAAATCTGAGCCAGTGTTTTCTTCAGTTGCTATACAATGGAATAGTCCTGCATTTTCATTCTTTTCAAAAACTCTTTTGCCTCCTCTTCAGTCACGGGTTTCTTCGTTGAAGCTAGATTATCCTTAGCTTTCCTTAATTCAGTTGGAACAAAACATCTTCCCGACCGAGTTAACCCTTGAGCTTTGCAGACCTCCTCCTTGACCTCCCTTCCTTTATAAATCACTGCCATCCGTCCGTAGTTCCACGGAATAGCCTTGCTGCTGATTATTGGTAACTGGGTTACCGACTTGATAATAACCTGATCTGCATGGGCTCCCTCTACAACTATGATGGGTTTGCTGGTTGCTCCTGGCACAATTACCCTCACTCTTTCTTGTTTCGTTGTGATCTTATTTGTAGACCCCCTATCCACTGCTACAGATGGCTCAACACTCTTTTCAATCAACTCGAGTGCTGACCTCTCCCTTGTCGGCTGTTCAAATGTTTTTATCTCACTGGGCCGAATTGTCATCACGGTCTGTGATGGTTTCTGCGACTCTCCCCCTTTGTGCAGAATTTCAATCATGTTAGCCTCCGGGTGAGTTGGCATTGGGTTCCTGTTGATGTTGGGTTCCTCAGGAGCTTGAACTTCAATTATATTAGTATCTATGAGCTCCTGTATCGCATTTTTCAAGTGCTAACAATTCTCTATTTCATGGCCCAGAGCACTTGAGCAGTACTCACAAATGACAGAATAATCAAGATTTTTTGGAGGTGGATTTGGCAGTTTAGCTTGTATTGGCCTCAGCATGTTAAGTTGTTTGAGTCTGTGGAACAGACTGACATATGACTCCCCCAATGGAGTTAATGTTTTCTTCTTATGTGCCCTTTTATTCTTGAATGCTGGACTGGGTCGAAAACTTTGACCGGGAGGGTTTCTATCCTATGGAGCGGGAGCGCGCCATTGGGCTTGGACCGGAGGTTGGTTGTATGTTTGTGCGTGGTGGATGGAAAAATGAGGTTCGGGAGGTGCATAGTAGTGTTGTAGTGGATTGTATGGAGCGTGGGGGTAAGTTTGAGAGTGGGGTTGAGGTTGGTTATAATAAGGTGCTGGGCCCCTAGGCCAAGTTCTTGACTCAATTGTTGCAACGTCCTCCTTTTTTTTCCTTCCCAATATACCCCTAGCGCCGTTTTGGATGGCTTGGGTGGTTGCCTTGATCGCTGAATAACTCATAATTTTGTTGGACTTAAGTCCCTCCTTCACCATGTTTCCTATTTTAACCACCTCGTTAAAGGACTATCCCACTGCCGACACCAAATGACCGAAATACGTGGGCTCTAAGGCCTGCAAGAAGTAATCAACCATTTCGCCCTCTTTCATTGGAGGGTCAACCCTCATAGCTTGTTCTCTCCAGCAGAAACCATATTCTCTGAAACTCTCCACGAGTTTCTTCTCTATTTTCGTCAATGACACACGATCTGGGACAATTTCAAGATTATACGGAAAATGGCATGCAACCACCTTCCGTGGTCTTGATGAGTGTACCATTCTAGTGCTGGACCGCTCAAACTCTAACTGAAGTATGCCATCAGTAATTCATCCCTTCCTCATGCTTCTCTCATTTTACTGCAGAAGCCTCTCAAACGGGCCATTGGATCACCATGCCCGCTGTGCAAATCAAATTTGGGCATTTTGAACCCTGCCGACAACTGTATATTTGGGAATAAACAAAGGTCTTTATAAGCCACGCTCACCTGACCTCCTAATACCCGCATGTCCCGGAAAGATTGTTCTATGCTTTTCATTTTTCTAAACATCTCCTCCTGTTCAGGATTTCTGACTGGTTTTTCTGGCCTTATCGGGAGGTCAGAACGTGGATCATAAAGGTAAGTTTTGGGAGCTTTGAAGGTGGGCTCCGGTGGGTAGTATTGATTGTCCTGAGCCTGGAACATGGGCTCGCTAGAGGAGTTGTTGAGTGAAACTGGTGGGGATGCCACCAAGACAGGGGTGACCGGCGGAGGAGGGTATGGAACTGGTTTTGGAGCTTGTGTCATATGAGAAGTAATGCCATGGTAGTGTTGGTAAATAGGAAAGCCTGGATTGCTAGAGGGATGATCCTGAGATTGAGTTGGTGGTGGGCTAAAACCAAGGTTAGCGGGATAAGCTGGAGGCGGTTGTCCTTTGGTCCAGGCCTGATACATTTCGGCCATTTGTTGCTTTAATTTGTACATTTCCTCTTTCATTGTGTTGATATCCAACTCTTCCACCTTGACGCTTGTGTCTACGTCCGGGACAGACATGATTTATTCTATTTCCCCTTTTGATCTGGTTTGGTAATGGTAGTGTGCCAGTATGCTTAAGTGAACTAACTGCTTGAGTTGTGGATATCAACAACAAACTTGTTAATGATTAGAGCTTAACAGAAAGGTAATCACATATTGGCATGAATGCACCTAGGCAATTAACCATTTCTACCATGTATTTACTTTGGTTGGTTGTATCATCCCGGCTTTTCCTGTTTATAACTCTTCTCTCGTTTTTTTTCTTCTTTTACTTTATTTATTTTATATTTTTTTATTATTATTTATTTTTTATTTTGGTTGTGGTCGAATCCTATGGAGATTGCCTATGTATCATGACCCCGCATGAATCAGATCGGGCGTAGTTCTGGCCAAAAAATAAGTAGCAAAACATTTTTCATGAAAACAACTGCTTTGATTACAAATTTAGAAAAAGTTTACAGACTTTGAAAAGACGACAAAGCAAAACTTAAAAGGACCAACTGACAAACTTACAAACTTTAAGGAGAAAGTACATACTCAAACAAAGATTAGGAATACATTAATGACCCGAAATTTCCTGGGGCCCGCGAGGCATCATTCGGCCTTGCCGCGGGCCTTTGTGCAAGATCCCTTTGTAGCCTCTATAAATCGTTCATTATTTGCTTGACGAACGTCATCATTGTCGCAAAGAAGGTGGTATGGGTCATGTCCTCGCATGCTCGACATTTTATAGTAATGTAATGTGCGATGGTTCTGATCCCTTCTCTAATTCTGCCTTTTTCTGCAACAACCGTCCTATCTATTGATTCCGTGTTCCTAGCACTTGAGAGTTATGAAGGAGTTGATCTTGAAACTTATGCATTCGTTCCTCCATCCATGCCATCAGGTCATAACAGTGTTTCCTATCCGCTTTGAAATCTCTAGCTTGTCTGACTACCTTGTCTTTGAGAGTGACTATTTTCCTCCCAGGATAGTGACGGTCCCCTTATAGTCCCTCTTTATCTGTTGCATATGTTGTGCCCGCTCTTCTGCACCCCTTGTCCATCTGGACTGGATCCTTGCCAAGCTAGCTTCAGATTTTTTCAAGTCCTCTTGACATTCGAGGGCTTTCCTTTTTAGTTCGTTTATGAGTTTTTGGTCAGCCTGGCTCCTTTCTGGTTTTCTAGCAACTATTTTCATTTTTCGGATCTGAACCTTAAGGGCTTCATTTTCTTGGGTAAGCTTCTTCTTTTCTTCTTCATCCGCAACGGCTTGAACACTCTTTTCAAATTGAAGTTCCATAGCTTGCCTCTCCAATTGGCTTATTTTGGCCCTGTACTTGTTTTCCTTAGTCAACCAGTTCCATTGCTCTTGTGCCCTGTCAGTGAATTGTTGAACATGTGATCTCTTTGCAAGCCTTTCAAGAATCTGGAATCTTTTTCCAAACTAGACATTGTACTTAGGATCTACTTCGCCTCTAGCTCAATCTCGGACTATGGTCTTAGGCTCGAGGAACCTACATTCATTCCATATTTGGTGAATTCTCTCTTCTGGCAATGCAGTTTTTGGCCCCAATTCAATGATTTATTTATTCAAATCTTCGTCGTTGTGGACGGTTTGAAATCTTCCCAATTGGAGCGAGACCCTATAGGGAGCATAGGGTTGGATGCTCCGGATACCCATCAAGAGAATGTAAGGCACCTCAGCTGACTTGTGTATTACTTCAGTAATGGGAAGCCATCCAAAGGCCCATTCAATTTTGTCAGTGGTCAAAGATTTCAAATGTGATAACCAAGCCTTAACCCTTAGGAAACTCAATACCTGTTACTCGGGTTTCAAATTTGTCGATGCAACTCAATCCGGTCAAACCATAATTCATGTACCCAGTCCGGTGGCAGAGGTGCTCTTGCATCCATAGCTGTAGCAACAAATTGCAACTCTGGAAGAACTCTCCTCCTTCTCGGCATGCATTCAAGGCTCGATAGATTTCCGATATGATCAGAGGAACCACCGTGCTAGTGGCTTTCTTGATTGCAACATCTAGCATTCCTATGAGGTCGATCTCTATATGACCATCTTTTCGCGGACAGACCACAACTCCCAAGAAAGCTACTATGAAAGCTAAACCCCGCCTTGCCTCCCACTTATCTTTGTTTCCGGCATGGGTTAAACCAGTGTTAGGATCTTCAAAACCTCGGGGATTGCCATATCGATGGTACAAGAATTTGAGTGTGTAATACCCTTCTGATAGATTCCCATCCTGAACATCCCGACTAATACTTAGCAAATCTAGAAATATGTGTGGAGATACCGATTTTGGAACCAATGGATATCGAGTTCTAAGGTTTCCGTTAAGGCCTGCATAACCTGACATCTCCTCTAAGGTCGGCGTGAGCTCAAAATCTGAGAACAGGAACACGTTGCGAGTTGAGTCACAAAAAGGTATCAATGCTTCAATAATATCCTGTCTCGGCTTGATGTTCAATAACCTAACGAGACCGCCCAGAACTTTTACCACTGTCTCTCTACTATCCTTGCCTAGGTCATTCCACCACATGTGGAGCTTCAATGGGATCTATTTAAAGACTATGAAGGGTTCAATTTCAATCGTGCTGATCCTGCACATTTATTAAGGTAATTTAATGACTCTAAAAAAGAGACCATTTTTCAAAAGATTACATTTAAGAAAAACCATGACTCGGTTTTGCTGATACGGTCTTTTAGCACTTCGAGGAAGAAGATTTTAAGGTTGTGCCTGCTAACCGTTAAAAATGACTCAGGGTGGCTGTTCTTGCAAAACAGCCTTCCGGCGTCCTTTTGGGGACATTCGGCTTATTTTAGACAAGAATGACATCATCTAACTTATTTATGACAACATTAAAAAAAATTATTGATTTTTGGGCTATTTTGCAAAAGGGAGGTTGGACCCGATGGGGGTCGCCTACGTATCTCACATTCGATGAGAATCAAACTGGCGTAGTTCGGGCCATTTCGACCAATTCTTTTTCGAAACAAAACAAATATTTATAGCAACATTCATTTTTTCTCCTCTTTTTTTTTTTGAAATTTTGGCAGTCTCGGCATTTTTGGACACTGTTTTTTTTTTAAAACGAGCATTTTGTTATATTCTCTTATTTATTTTCTCCTCTTTTGTTTCTTTTTTTTTTGTTTTTCTCAATTCTCTTCCCATTTTTAAAAATAGGTCAACATGCAGGTCCGAAGCAAATAAATGCACAAGTAGCAAGTGTGAGTACGTGATTTTTGCCCTATATATGAATTATTTCCAAAATTCCAAACAAAATAATTTCTTTATTATTTTATAATTTTTGTGAATTTTGTGTTATTTTATCTGTGCATTTTTATTCATATGAAAAATAAAAAAATACATCTGCATTTAGGATCTAATTTCACATTTTAGGATTAATTAGGGGTTAATTTGTTTTAGAATAAAATATGAATAAAACAACAAAAATAGTTCACTTTTGCATTTTTATTGTTTTAATTGTTGAATTTATCGCGGAATAGATTTTTAAACAAATTTTAGGAATTAATTAGTATAATTTTGGGAATAAATTAGGTTTTAGTTTTACTTTTTCATTTTTATAAAATCATAAAAAGTTAAAAATACAAAATAAAAAGAAAATAAATAAAAGCAATTAAAGAGAAAAGCAAATAAAAAAAAGGAGAAAAACAAAGAAAGGGGGCTGCCGAATTGGACCTCGTTATTATTTATTTTGCCAACCCAAACCATTTTTCACCCACGCCCAGGCCCAGGCCTCATTTACCCGGTTCACCCTCACCCCACCAAACGACGATGTTTTGGCGTCACCCAATCTGAGCCCTTCATTCCTTTTAATCCAACGGCTCACGGCTTTTCTTGATTAATAATAAAAGTGTCCGAATAATTAAGCCCTAAAACAAAATAATTATCGTCTTCCTCGTACTCTCTCATCTGTAACTCCGCCGGAGGCGCCGCTATCACTTTTTCTTTCCTCTTATTTCTCACATCCCATAATTTTGCCACTCTTTTTCTTTCTTTTTTCTTTTTTTCTTTTTTTGTTTTCCTTTTTTTTCTTTTAATAATAAATGATTCGATCAAACTCTCTGTAGGTTGCCTACGTATCATGATGCCGCATGAATCAGATCTTTGTGTAGTTCGAGAAGATTAGGAATAAAGTAAATAAACTAACCTCTTTTTTGGATTTTGATGATTTTTTTTAATTTCCGAAGAAAGACTTATAAAGATGAAAGAAAATATGTTTGGATTACGATTTGTTTGTTTTTAAGGAATTTTTGAAAAAAAAGACTTCTAAAGAAGAAAGATTTTTTTGAATTTTTGTACTTTTATTATGAATTTATGAAAGAAATACTTCTAAAGAAAAAAAAATATTTTTGCATCTTGAATTTACTTTTCAATTTTTGAAAGAAGGATGAAAATATTTTTGGATTTTGAGAAGAAATTAAAGAAAATATTTTTGTATTTTAAAATTTGGGGTAAAAAAGAAAGACTTTCTAAAGAAGTAAGTAATGGAAAATATTTTTGAATTTTTTGAAAATTGGGGCCAAAACCGATGAGGTTTGCCTGCGTATCTCACATCCAGTGAGAATCAGACTTACGTAGTTCGGGAAGTTTTGACATGATTTTTAAAGAAAACACGAGTGACTTGTTTTGAAATGAATCTTTTTGCTTTTTCTCTTCTTTTTTTTTCAAATCCCTCTTTTTGAAAAAATTCGGCAGAGTTTCGGGATATTTCAAATACCAAGATTTTCAAAATCGGGTTTATTTCCTTTCTACGCTACTCTTGGTTTTTTCCCCTGATTGTTGATCGAGGCCAACCCTGTACTACTATAAAGTAGCAAGAGAGGTCGAAGCAGCTTTTAAAAAGGAAGGAAAATGAGCAAGCCAAGAAGTGCTAGAAAAGAAAGAAAATAGAAGATTGAAATGAACAAAATGAGGATGATGCCTAGTGACCTTGTAACCCTCGAAGTCAATTTAGAACCGATAATTGTGACTAGGTGCATTGCACATAATGTGAGATTATCTTATGCTAAATGCTCTAACAGTAACGTGATGACTTTATTTTTGTTATCTTCATAGCAGAAGGGTGGTTGGTTTATGGTTATTAAAGCGGTAACTCCTCTCTATAACATAAAGTCGAAAGGCAGTGGCAGACAACAACAGAATTGAGTTGGTTGATACCAGTGCCCGAAAGCAATTGGTTGAACATGACATTGGGTTGGTTGATGAGGTAAGGATGTTAAGAGAACACATAATGGACATGTATCAATTTTCGATGACTGGGAAGGAACCACCCCCACCACTACCTAGCTTCTTAGATGCTACCCTTACCCAAACTCCGGTCATAGTGCCAGATGATCCCCCATACCCTCCAGATTCTCCCGTTTGTCATAACTTTCCCAACCATCCTAGCAGCTCCATCACTCGTCCTCCAACTACCTTTCCCAATAATCGCCCACCTGTCATATCCACTATCCCCACGATGACAAGTTCTCAACAATCTTCCCTTCTTAGATCTAACAATGAACACCCACTCAAAACTTATGGTGCCCAATATTACCCCTCAGAGGTTGCCCACAAGGTCCCTGACTCATACCATCATAACCCTCGGAATGAACCTCATGTTGAAAATGAAATTAGTGCATTTAGTTCTTAGGATTAGTTTAATTGATTGGTTATAGCCGTGTGAATGGTGTTGGTGGTTTGAGGAAGGATCTTCTAGGAGTTTGTAGATGGGGTTGAAAGTGTTAATTCAAAGGAAATAAGTGTGATAACTTGACGCCTAAGTTAATAACTAGGGGGTTAATTGAAAATTCATTAGGGACTTAAATGAAAAGCTTGGAAAAGAAGTCATAACTTCAGGGACTAAAAAGAAAAATTGAAATCTGAAAAAATCTAGACCATTTGCCTATAAAAAGCAGTAAGGTTGCCTTGTGATTGAGGTTTTTTTTTCACCAAAATTCCCCCCAAAATAATACTCTTCCAGTTTCAGATCTGCAATTCAACTTTCAGATCCAAATCTTCTTCTAGTTCTTAATTCTAAAAAAATACAGAAACAAACAAAATCCAGTAGAAATCAAAAAAAAACTGTTTCATTCAATTTTCTAGTTGAATTCTAGTTTTGGTAGCTGAATTACATTCCTGAGTTCATTTTTGGTAATTTGAAGATTCAGAGAGTTTTCTGTTGGATTTCGAGTAATTTTGGGAGTTCATTCAATATGTTCTGGCCAGTTAATTGGGTTTTCTAATTGCTGAAGTTGTCTCTGTAGTATACTGTTGTGATTTCGAATAGTTGTAGGCATAATTGAACTGGTTTTGTTGAAGTTTTGGGCTACTAAAAGTTGTAGAGGGTGCTGGTTTCATTTGTGTTGATTTTGGTGCTGTTTTGGTTGATTGGCTGTTTGTGTTCGGTTTAGAATCCTTCCTGAGCTATTGAATTTTCTGGTCTGCTCCTGATTTCTACTGATACTACCGCCGACTTCCTCTTCTTCTTCTGAATTTTTCATCTCAGGTACACATTCCTGAATTCATTCCCATGTAACTGTGAATTGAAGTTGGAATAGAGAAATGCATCAGATCTATATGCGAAGATGATTTTCTGTTGTTTATAGTTAATTAGCTGCTTGTTAATTAGCTGTTTTGTGGTCATTTAGTCAGCCTGTGTTGGCATTACGTGCAGAGGATATTAGGCTGCGTAATTAAAACTGTTTTAGTTTGGTTTGGACTGTAATTAAGTGATTTGGACTGTTATTTGAACCTTCAGTTTGTATTCATGGGTCAAACTCTATAGTTGTGTAGTCATTGAGATTCGAATATTTGAAGTGTTTTACAAATTGTATTCATTGGACTGTGAGCTATAATTGTATAATCCCTATCAGTGTATTTGTTAATCTGAGCATTGTTCGGAGGCCAGTTAGAATGAGCATTGACTTAGGATTTAATCAAATGTGTGCATATTTTTAGGGTCAATCAAAGTTTAGTTTACCTTTGGAAATCAGAACAACATACTAATGTAATAAGTTTGTGTCTCCTACTTCAATAAATATTGATTACGCTGATTAATTCATTGGATTCAATAATAGATTGTAGGATTGTCTTAGGTATGAGATATGATTAAATTGAAGGTTGTTGAGTTAATTGAACTTGGAGTTTCCTTCAGTTGGTAGTCAAATTATGAATCTAATGGCACAGATTCAGCCATGAGTACTAGGCTGACCCCAAAAGTTCTAAGCCTAAAAGCCCACTCGGATGTTCTAGTGTCATTGATGCCCGGGCTGCCTATGCCTCTGCTGTACCGCTCGACTTGGGCCTGCAATGAGGCCCAGGGCTGGCTGGTCATTCCTAAAGTAATTATGTTGGTCATTTATATTAGGTTGGACTTGAGAACAAATACACTAAAGACTTTCACTCCTTTAAATCATGATTGGCCTGTTAATTAAGACTCATTAGAGGAAATCCCTTAACAAATAATGCTTAAATAAATGAGATGATCCTCGCTAAACAAAACTCATAAATTGTGGGGCCCTCATTCAGTGCTTAATTAAAATACTTAGACTTCGGGATGGGCCGTTTAGCGAATTTTATGGCCTTCCCCAAAGATAATAACGCGTTAGACACCTTAGACGTGCTTTTAATAAAATTACATTCCTAAACTCGGGTGCGCATTTATGCGACCCAAATCCAAAACTCAACGGAGTCGAAATGTGTCAAAAATCACGGGTGCATTGATGTGACGTGGTTCGAGACGCATTTTCACGACGTTGCAATTCTCTTTTAAATAATAATAAAAGTGGTTTACGGTAAAAAAAGCACATAAGCTAAAACATGTTTTGAAATCAGATAAATACAAATATGACAGTTGAGCGACCGTGCTAGAACCACGGAACCTGGGAATGCCTAACACCTTCTCCCGGGTTAACAGGATTCCTTACCCGGATTTCTGGTTCGCGGACTGTTAACAGAGTCAATAATTTCCTCGATTCGGGATTCAACCGGTGACTTGGGACACCATAAATCTTCCAAGTGGCGACTCTAATTTTTAATAAATAAATCCCGTTTCGATTGTCCTTTAAGTGAAAAAACTCCTTTATGCCCTTGCGGGTGTAGGAAAAAGCAGGTTTGACAGCTCTGGCGACTCTGCTGGGGATACAAACCCAGAACTTTGGTTCAGGGTTTAAGAATTCGAGCTTAGCATAATTGTTGTGTTTGGCTTATCTGATTTTCCTACATGTTTCATGCTAAATGTTCCAAATGTTTACCGCTTTGATATTATTTGAACTGTGTATATAAACTGTGCTGAAACCCTTCTCTTCTCACCTCCGGGGATGTGCTTACTGGTTGAGACTCCCTATTCTGTTAGTGTCAATACCTTGAAATAAGAAAGAGGTCGGACAAGTTACTAAGTCGGATGGCCTTTTGGTTCCCGGTACGTAGCCCCCTCCTCGACTCGAGTTATCCGCTCGGGTACATAGTCTAGAACACATACTCAGGTTTTGAACTTAGAATAACTTGACTCCATGTCGGATCCCTAGTAGGAGCGCTTATCTGCGTCACGTACATATCACTTAGGGGACTCAACACATGGGTTAGGTCCGTCTAGGACGGGTAACCTGAAATGAAAAAGACCATCCTGATGCATCTTACGTATTGCATATGCATTTATTTGTCTCAGACTTGCATGCTGGCCGGCTTTGGAGTATTTGGGAAAATTAAAAAAAAAAATAGCAGTGTAGAGAGTTAATTACCTGTTTTAGAAAAATGACCAATGTCAAAATAGAGTCGGAACTCTGCCGAATTTTTAGAGAAAAATTAAAAAGACAAAAAAAAAACAAAAAAAAAGAAGAAAAGGGAAAAATGAAAATTGGTTCTTACAAAAGAATGGTTTGTTTTATTTTTCAATAAAAAAGAAAAAGAAAACAAAAGAGTTTTATTTTCAAATAACTTGTTGAAATGAAAATATAAAAAAGAGTCATATTTGTCAAAAAGAGTCCTGTTTTCGAAAATAGTTAGTTTGTTTGCCCGATCTACGCTGGTTTGATTCTCACCGGGTGTGAGATACGTAGGCAACCGTCGACGGGTCCAACCATCCCTTTTGCAAAAATAGCCAAAAAATACCAATTAATATTTATCCAATAAGTCGGATGACGCCATTCTTGTTGAAAAATAAGCCGAACGTCCCTAAAAGGGCGCCGGAAGGCTGTTTTTACAAGAATATCCACCCTGAGGCATTTTAAAACGGTTGTGGGCACAACATTAATATTTCCCTTTCGGAAGTGCTGAGAGGCCGTATATGCAAAACTGAGTCTTTGTTAAAATTTTTGAAAAATAGCCACTTTGCTTTTTAAGTCAAAATAAGCCAGTACATAGCCAATTTTCTTCAAATAGCCTACAGGTGACACAGAAACCTTCTCAGTTTTGCGCAGGCCCATGGCAATGCCGAGTGATGCCCCGTGGACCCTAGGATGTGAAGCTTTGATGTACACTTGATTTAGTTTTTAATCATCGAGTCTGTATTTTATTTTATGTCTATTTTGTAGTTCTCCCTTGTAAAAACAAAAAATAAAAAATAAAACAAATAATCTAGTATCTCTTGTACTCGGCGTTTACTAACGAAATTCGAAAATCCCAAAAATTATCCGTTTATTTTTGCATTCAATTTGCAAGAACTACGCTCGTTCTGCTTCATGCGGGGTCATGATACGTAGTCAATCCACGTAGGATTCGACCATAGCCAAAAGAAAAAGGGGAAAAGAGGAAAACCCACAAAAAGGCAAAAAGAAAAGAAAATAGCGGAAAAACAAGAAAGAAAGGAAAGAAAAATCAAGAAAGGCAAGGGGGAAAAGAACAAAAGGAAAAAGAAAAAAAAGAGAAGAAAAAAAAGAAAAACAAAGGAAGAGAAAGTTTACAATTGGAAATAAGGGAAAGGCCGGGATGACGCAGGTGACCGATCAAAAGTTGTTACCAATATGTTAAATGCCTTAACGCTAACGTGATGGTTTCATTTTGTCATGTTATTCCATAAAGGTGGTTGGTTTGTGGTTTCAAAGTGGTAACTCTTTTTTACAACACAAGGACAAAAGGCAGTCAGCATCCCGGCAACCCATTCCTACAACACCCGGTCGAATAAACTGAACATGACAGGCCAAGAATCAGATACCAGTATTGTGGACCCGTCAAAAGAGGTAGAAGTGGTGGATGTCAAAGCAATGAGGGAAGAGATGTATAAGTTGAGGCAGTAGATGGCCGAGATGCATCAGGCCTGGGCTAAGGGTCAGCCGGCGCCAGTTTACCCCACCAATCCAGCATATATCCCACCTTTGGCTCAGTCTCAGGAGCCTCCTACTGTGAATTCATATCCAGCTTTCCCTTTCTACCAACAGAGTTATAGCACCACATCCTACCCTTCCCAAGCTCCACACCCAAACAAAACCCTTCTCCACCAATCACCCCTGTCTTTGTGGCGCCTCCACCTGCCACAATGCAAAGATCTTCCAGTGAGCCCCTGTTTCAAGTTCACGACAGCCAGTACTACCCTCCCGAGCCTACCTTTAAAGCTCCTGAGCCATATTCCTACACTTCTCACTTTGAGCTCCCGGTGGAAACTGACAAGCCGCTTAAGGATCCGGAACAGAAAGAGATATTTTGAAAAGTAAAAAGCCTGGAGCAATCCCTCAGGAACATGCAATGATTGGGTGGCCAAGTCAGTTTGGCCTACAAGGATTTGTTCTTGTTTCCCGATGTCCAGCTGCCAGCAGGGTTTAAGTTACCAAAGTTCGATTTGTATGATGGACATGGAGATCCTGTAGCCCATCTGAGGGGATTTTGCAGTAAGATGAGAGGATCCGGGGGAAGGGATGAGTTATTGATGGCATACTTCAGCCAAAGTCTAAGTGGCGCAGCTTTGGAATGGCATAATCATCAAGATGTCGAGAAGTGGCATATATTGGGTGACATGGCTCAAGATTTTGTGTGGCACTTTCAGAACAGTATAGACGTTGTCCCAGACCGCTCCTCCTTATCTCAGATGGAAAAGAAACCCAAGGAAAGCTTTATGGAATTTTGGCTTAGATGGAATGAACAAGTCGTTCGGGATAGCCCTCCCATTGACAGAAAAGGTGTTGCTAAGTCCCACCGACGACAGGGTCTGGTAGTCGCTCTTGGTAAATGCTTTCGGCCTCAATACCGACCTCATGAGCACCCCCAAACTCCACATAATCTACCTCAGCATTATCCTACGAACAATATCCGGCCATCTGTCCAACCACTGAGTCACTCCAAAAGGCGAGCACGAGATCCGCAAGGTCCCTACCAGCATCCACAAAATTTCCAAGTACCCTATAACCCACACTCAAGCGAAGGGTGTAAAAGGAAAACAAGGCTGGAAAATAATTTTACACCAATAGGAGAAACCTGTGAAATTTTGTTTGAGAGATTAAAGCATTATAACCTGATTGCACCTATTCCTCCGAATTACGTGGACAAGCGTGCAAGAAGCTTTGACCCTTCTAAAAGGTGTGAATACCATTCCAATGCCCAGGGGCACGATATCGAAAGTTGTCGGGATTTGAAAAGAGAGATAGAAAGAATGATTCAAGAAAGGATAATTGCGGTTGAGGACAGTGCCACCCAGAACATTGCACAGAATACTTTACCTGCACATGATGGTGCACATTTTATGGGGAAGATCCATGGCAACAGGGAGTATGACAATCCTCTTGGAAACTCGTTGAATGAAGTCAATGATATTGAAATTGGTGAAGGCCCCAGCAATTTTGATGCGCAGTCTAGTGGCTAAGATGTCGAGTTTGGTGATTGGGAAGACGCTCCATCCCTTTGAATTTTTTTTTGTTTATTTTGTTGTCATTTCTGTTGTCCAGGTTATTTTCAGGGTTGTAATCCGAACATTGTCTTGTGACTCAAACCCTTCTATTCTTTCACTTTGCTTTATTTAATCATAATAGCTCGTTTAGTGCCATCTAGGTTTGTTCAAGGGCTGTAACTAGTTTGGTTTGCTTGTTTTGTTGTTTAAACCTTTTCACCGTCAGTCTAATGCAATGCTCTGTTTCCCGCCATTTCTAGTAATTTTATTTAGTACCCTTCTCCTGTTACTATTCTTTCATACTGGTTCTAGTGACATGACATGCACGCATAATTCTCAGCCTGGTTTTTATCAGTCAATTTAGCAATGAAATAATATTGAAGATGTAAGGACGTTCGAGTGATAAGGGCATTTTGAGATCACTTCGAGCCCAAATTGTGTGAAACTGGGGGATCATGGAACATAAAGAAATACCGTTGAAATGCATCATGCCAAAGGCAAGTTTGCCCCAAATTACAGGGGCGTTCGTGGTACCGTGGTTGTTGTCCAACGGTGTTGGGTAATTGACAAATACAGAAGGAAAATATGTGAGTCAATCAAAAGGTATTATGTGTGTCTTCCTCAGCTTGTTTAATTGTGTAGTTTGTACTTGGCATGTTTTGGAGATTGGAATGACGAAGGCATTCTGTTCTGCCATCCAAACACTTTATCCTTTGCTACCCCTTTGAGCCTCAGTTATTTTCTTTCATACCCCTCTTTCAGAATCAAAAGCCCGAGCGGGGAAAATCAGCGGAGAAACAAGAGGAAAACAGTGAAAAAGAAAAGAAAAAAAGAAAAATGAAAAGAAAAGAGAAGAGAAAATAAAAGGAAAGAAAAGAAAAGAAGATCAAAGAAAAGAAAAGAAAAAAAGAGAAAAGAAAAGAAAAAGAGAAGGAAAAGAAAATAAATGAAAAAAAACAACGTAGTTTCTATGGCCAGAACTACGTTTGACTTGATCCCGAAAAGGTATGTAGGCAGCCTCTCTCTGAGGTTCAGTCACACCAAAACAAAAATCCAAAAGTCCCCAAGAAGGAAAATGGGGCAGAAGTTGTGGTTGTTGTGAGAAATATGATTCCGAAAGTTGTAATTTTGTGAACCCGTATTGAATTGTTTTGAGCCTTGATACCCTTATTTCTAACCCCATCCAAAAGCCTGCGTTACGGTCCAAAGAAAGACGTTCTGATCAGTCTTCAAGAAATGCCGATTCAAGCAAGTAGAGGTGAATCATGTCAGAGGCCACACTCCGGTACAAGAAGCAAACACTCCGGTACAAGAAGCAAACACTCCGGTGCAAGAAGAAAAATGATGAAATTGAGAGAGTTTGTTGATGAAATCCTTCGCGGATACCCCAAGGCAATGAAAGATGAGAGAAATCAAAATGAGAGAGTCTTATTGGTGAAAACCTTCACGGGCACCATAAGGCGACGGTGAGATGAGAGAAAATTAAAATGAGAGAGGCTTGATGGTGAAAACCCTTCGGGCACTACAAGTCGAATAAGGATTGTGAATCAAATCGGGCAAGCAGAGTGTTGAAGCCCATGTTTCCCGGCAAAAGGTACAACGAGAGCTGAACATCAGATTTGCTAAATAGAATAGGCCGCTGATGCATGTCAAGGTCATTAGAGTCGGTATCCACATCTGATAGGTTTCTAATTTGTAGTTTTCTTGTTATGAACCATCTCTTTCATTGTCCTCCTACTATATTCCTTTTGTCCTATTTACTTCCTTCTCTTGAGTCTGTCTGGTCATAACAAGTGAGAAATTACTTCAAAATTTGCCACCAGCTTTCCAATTGCACAAAACGGGATCTGGTTAGCATATCAAATCATCACAAGTCAAGAAAGAACATCAGGCACACTGAGTTGGCAACAATCAACATGCTTTGGGCTTTTTGTAAAATGCAAAGGCTTGGTATATACCAATGCATGAACAATGCAACCGACGAAGGGTTAGTTTGAAAATATCAAAGGTACTTCCTGTGATAGGCTTGACAAAGGGTGGTAAACCAGTCACGAGCAAGACTTTCCAAACAGAAGACAAAGTTATCATAGCCAATAGGGGAGTTGTAGACCTCAAGGACTAGACCAAAGGCTTCATTAAAGAAAGAGCAACATACATCTTGAGTGGGTGGCAACTGACATGCTTTGGGACTTATGTGAAATGCAAGGGTTTTGTACGTATCAATGCATGAACGATGCAACAAGATGGAAGGGGTTTGGTGAATGAATCAAATATATTGGCTGTGGTAGGATTGACAAAAGGGTGGTAGACCAGTGACAAGCAAAACATAAATCAAAGGTGATAGACCCCAAGGCCAGGGCCGGTGGTTTAGATCAAGAAAGAGTAACATGCACACTGAAGATGGTAATAATCAACATGCTTTAGGGACCATGTGAAACACAAAAGTTTGGCAAATGTCGGTATGAGCGGTGCAACAGACAGAGGGTATTGGGTTTGGACGAAAAGAGGTATTTTCTGGGAAGTGGTTAGTCCAATAAACAAGCAAGATCTTAGAAGGGAATCAGTCATCATGACGAGTGAAGGAGCAATAAAAGTTAGGGAGATTCCAATCCATGCAATACAACAAATAGAGGATATCGGGTCCGGACGGAGGAGGCATTTTATGTGATGAAGATGACAGAGAAAGGGGTCTGGTTCGGAAACAAGCAAGGTCTTCAGGTGGACATCAATCTTCTTGGGAAGCGAAGGGGCAGCCGCCCTCAAAGTTCAAGACCACAAACCAACCAACCCATTTTAAATTCACAAGTTTTCTTTGTTTGAAACAGGAACAAAAGCAGTGCAAGAAAGTCGGTGTAATAATAGGAAGGAAATGAAAGGAAGAAAAGGAAGAAGAGGAAAGCCGACAAAAGGGAAGTTTCTCAAATCTTTGCCCTTGCCTATCTTGCTAGTATGCATAAAATGCTGCCATTGCTTTTCACATTTTTAGTCTGATGAAAGATAATAACAGAAACCTAGTCTGATGAATTTTCTCCCATGATAAAAATCTTAGTCAAATGGTTTTACTCACAAGGGACGTACATGCCAATCAAGTCTTTAGTTTTGCTCTCAACATCGTATCAATAGCTTAGTTAATAACTCACAAGTCTACCCAGTCACCAAACTGGGGCAGAAAAGTTTCTTTGTTTGCTTATTTTATTGCAGTCAGGCGCCCACCTGGAGAACAAGGGAATATATTTCAAGCTCAGCAATCAGGCTCCCACCTGGAGAACAAGGGAATAAAATTCAAGTTTCAGCAGTCAGGCGCCCACCTGAAGAACAAGGGAAGTACAATCCAAATTTTAGCTTTCAAACTTTTAATAACTGATAACATGTTGTACCCAACCACTATACTGGGGCAGAAAATTTTCTTTGTTTGTATTTTGTTGCAATCAGGCGCCCACCTGGAGAACAAGGGAATACTTTTCATGTTTCAGCAATCAGGCACCCACCTGGAGAATAATGGAATACTTTTCAAGTTTCAGCAGTCAGGCGCCCACCTGAAGAACAAGGGAAGTACAATTCAATTTTAGCTTTTCATTTTTAATATTTGATAACATGATGTACCCAGTCACCAAACTGGGGCAGAAATTTTCTTTGTTGTTTATTTTGTTGCAGTCAGGAGCCCACCTGGAGAACAAGAGAATACATTTCAAGTTCAACAATCAGGCGCCCACCTGGAGAACAAGGGAATACTTTTCAAGCTTCAGCAATCAGGCACCCACCTGGAGAACAAGGGAAGTACAATTCAACTTTAGCCTTTAATTTTTAATATTTGATAACATGTTGTACCCAGTTACCAAACTGGGGCAGAAAATTTTCTTTGTTTGTCTATTTTGTTGCAGTAAGGAGCCCACTTGGAGAACAAGGGAATACATTTCAAGCTCAGCAATCAGGAGCTCACCTAGAGAACAAGGGAATACTTTTCAAGTTTCAGCAGTCAGGCGCCCACCTGGAAAACAAGGGAAGTACAATTCAAATTTTAGCTTTTAATTTTTAATATTTGATAACATGTTGTACCCAGTTACCAAACTGGGGCAGAAAATTTTCTTCGTTTGTCTATTTTTGTTGCAGTCAGGAGCCCACCTGGAGAACAAGGGAATATTTTTCAAGTTCAGCAATCAGGAGCCCACCTGGAAAACAACGGAATACTTTTCAAGCTTCGGCAATTAGGCGCCCACCTGGAGAACAAGGGAAGTACAATTCAAATTTTAGCTTTTAATTTTAATATTTGATAACATGATGTGCCCAGTCACCAAACTGGGGCAGAAAATTTTCTTTGTTTGTCTATTTTGTTGCACGCAGGAGCCCACCTGGAGAATAAGGGAATACTTCTCAAGCGTTGCCGTCAGGAGCCCACCTGGAGAACAAGGGAATACTTTTCAAGCATTGCCGTCTGGAGCCCACCTGGAGAACAGGGGAATACTTTTCAAGCATTGCAGTCAGGAGCCCACCTGGAGAACAAGGGAATACTTTTCAAGTGTCAGCAGTCAGGAGCCCGCTTAAAGAATAGAGGCACATATTTCAAACTTCAGCAGTCAAGACTCACTCGGAGGAATGGCAAAACATCCCCGATCATAATGCAAAGCAACAACAAAAGAAGTCCAGTGGAAAAATACAAGTTCAAGGCGACACAAGAGCAAGTTTGAAGACATATATAGGACTATTTTTGTAATTCATAGACCATAGCATAGGCTAGCTTCTTTTTATTTGGACATGGTGTAATAAGGGAGGTCAACGAGCAGTAGCAGTAGCAACATCAGTGAAATCACAGCTCCCGGTAGTCACAGCTACCAAACCTTCCCGAACTATGCTGACCTGATTCTTGTTTAGCCCAGGATATGTAGGCAACCTCCGAAGCAGGGTGCGGTCAACTCTTTCAAAAATGCTTCACACGGAATATTCGAACGGGCAAAAATCGCTCGTTTCCACTCACTTATCTTTGCACGAAAACTTTTCATGTTTCCGAGCAAAGAGGGGAAGCTGTGAGCACGTGATTTTTACCCTATATATGAATTATTCCCAAAATTCCAAACAAAATGATTTCTTTATTATTTTATAATTTTTGTGAATTTTTGTATTATTTTGTCTGTGCATTTTTATTCATATGAAAAATACATCTGCATTTAGGATCTAATTTCACATTTTAGGATTAATTAGGGGTTAATTTATTTTAGAACAAAATATGAAGAAAACAACAAAAATAGTTCACTTTTGCATTTTTATTGTTTTAATTATTGAATTTATAGCGGAATAGATTTTTAAATAAATTTTAGGAATTAATTAGTATAAGTTTGGGAATAAATTAGGTTTTAGTTTTACTTTTGCATTTTTATAAAATCATAAAAAGTTAAAAATACAAAATGAAAAGAAAATAAATAAAAGCAAATAAAGAGAAAAGCAAATAAAAAAAGAGGAGAAAAACAAAGAAAGAGGGCTGCCGAATTGGGCCTCGTTATTATTTATTTTGCCATCCCAACCCATTTTTCACCCACGCCCAGGCCCAGTCCCCATTTACCCGGTTCACCCTCGCCCCTCCAAACGACGCTGTTTTGGCGTCACCCAATCTGAGCCCTTCATTCCTTTTAATCCAACAGCTCACGGCTTTTCTTGATTAATAATAAAAGTGTCCGAATAATTAAGCCCTAAAACAGAACAATTATCGTCTTCCTCGTACTCTCTCATCTGTAACTTCGCTGGAGCCGCCGCCGGCGGACGCCACCACCACCAATCCTTCCCAAAATAACACCATGAGTCCCCCTTCTCCTCCTCTACTCGAATCTACTGTCCTTCTCTCGCGAATCTTGCCGGAGCTCGTCGAATCTTCGTTGGAAAATTTTTTGGCCACGACGCCACCTCGTCCAAATTACATCAAACTAACACCATAAAACCGCCTAAGCCTTCCCTATCCAAACCCCTTAACTGTGTCTCTCATATATGGCCGGAATTGTTCGAATTTCAATTTGAATATTTTTCGGCCAAAACCCTAACTGCTCCAATTCCTACCAAATCAATGCCATATGGTTCCCGGGGTTCCCTCGTAATGAATTCAAGATCAACGGTGTTCAAATCTTAAAAAGAAATCTGAAAAGCTTGGAAAAGAAGTCATAACATCAGGGACTAAAAAGAAAAATTGAAATCTGAAAAATCTAGACTCTTTGCCTATAAAAGGCAGTGAGGTTGCCTTGTGATGGAGGTTTTTTTTTTGCCACCAAAATTCCCCCCAAAATAATACTCTTCCAGTTTCAGATCTGCAATTCAACTTTCAGATCCAAATCTTCTTCTAGTTCTTAGTTCTAAAAAAATACAAAAACAAACAAAATCCAGTAGAAATCAAAAAAAAATTGTTTCATTTAATTTTCTAGCTGAATTCTAGTTTTGGTAGTTGAATTACATTCCTGAGTTCATTTTTGGTAATTTGAAGATTCATAGAGTTTTCTGTTGGATTTCGAGCAATTTTGGGGATTTATTCAATTTGTTCTGGCCAGTTTAATTGGGTTTTCTGATTGCTGAAGTGGTCTCTGGAGTATACTGTTGTGATTTCGAATAGTTGTAGGCATAATTGAACTGGTTTTGTTGAAGTTTTTGGCTACTGAAAGTTGTAGAGGTGCTGGTTTCATTTGTGTTGATTTTGGTGTTGTTTTGGTTGATTGGTTGTTTGTGTTTGGTTTTGAATACTTCCTGAGCTGTTGAATTTTCTGGTCTGCTCCTTATTTCTACTGATACTGCCGCTGACTTCCTCTTCTTCTTTTGAATTTTTTATCTCAGGTACACATTCCTGAATTCATTCCCATGTAACTGTGAATTGAAGTTGGAATAGAGAAATGCATCAGATCTATATGCGAAGATGATTTTCTGTTGTTTATAGTTAATTAGCTGCTTGTTAATTAGCTGTTTTTTGGTCATTTAGTCAGCATGTGTTGGCATTACGTGCGGAGGATATTAGGCTGCATAACTAAAACTGTTTTAATTTGGTTTGGACTGTAATTAAGTGATTTGGACTGTTATTTGAACCTTCAGTTTGTAGTCATGGGTCAAACTCTATAGTTGTGTAGTCATTGAGATTCAAATATTTTGAAGTGTTTTACAAATTGTATTCATTGGACTGTGAGCTATAATTGTATAATCCCTATCAGTGTATTTGTTAATCTGAGCATTGTTCAGAGGCCAGTTAGAATGAGCATTGACTTAGGATTTAATCAAATGTGTGCATATTTTTAGGGTCAATCAAAGTTTAGTTTACCTTTGGAAATCAGAACAACATACTAATGTAATAAGTTTGTGTCTCCCACTTCAATAAACGTTGATTACGCTGATTAGTTCATTGGATTCAATAATAGATTGTAGGATTGTCTTAGTATGAGATATGATTAAATTGAAGGTTGTTGAGTTAATTGAACTTGGAGTTTCCTTCAGTTGGTAGTCAAATTATGAATCTAATGGCGCAGACTCAGCCATGAGTAATAGGCTGACCCCAAAAGTTCTAAGCCTAAAAGCCCACTCGGATGTTCTGGTGTCATTGATGCCCGGGCTGCCTGTGCCTCTGCTGTACCGCTCGACTTGGGCCTGTAATGAGCCCAGGGCTGGCTGGTCATTCCTAAAGTAATTATGTTGGTCATTTATATTAGGTTAGACTTGAGAACAAATACACTAAAGACTTTCACTCCTTTAAATCATGATTTAGTCCAGGCTTTGGGCCTGTTAATTAAGACTCTTTAGAGATAATCCCTTAACAAATAATGCTTAAATAAATGAGATGAGCCTCGCTAAACAAAACTCATAAATTGTGGGGCCCTCATTCGGTGCTTAATTAAAATACTTAGACTTCGGGATAGGTCGTTTAGTGAATTTCATGGCGTTCCCCAAAGATAATAACGCGTTAGACACCTTAGACGCGCTTTTAATAAAATTACATTCCTAAACTCGGGTGCGCATTTATGCGACCCAAATCCAAAACTCAACGAAGTCGAAATGTATCAAAAACTACGGGTGCATTGATGTGACGTGGTTCGAGATGCGTTTTCACGATGTTGCAATTCTTATTAAAATAATAATAAAAGCGGTTTACGGTAAAAAGCCACGTAAGCTAAAACATGTTTTGAAATCAGATAAATCCAAATACGACAGTTGAGCGACCATGCTAGAACCACAGAACCCGGGAATGCCTAACATCTTCTCTCGGGTTAACAGGATTCCTTACCCGAATTTCTGGTTCGCAGACTGTTAACAGAGTCAATAATTTCCTCGATTCGGGATTCAATCGGTGACTTGGGACACCATAAATCTCCCAAGTGGCGACTCTGATTTTTAATAAATAAATCCCGTTTCGATTGTCCTATAAGTGGAAAAACTCCTTTATGACCTTGCGGGTGTAGGAAAAAAGAGGTGTGACAGCAAGTAAGATGCATCAGGATGGTCTCTTTATTTTTAGTACACCTGTCCTAGACAGACCCAACCCCTGTGTTGAGTCTCCAAAGTCAAATGTACATGATGCAAACAAACGTTCCTACTAGGGATCCGACATGAAGCTGAGTTATTCTAAGTTCAAAATCTGGGTTTACTGTTCTAGACCTGGCTTACCCAAGCAGGCAGCTCGAGTCGGGGGGGCAGCATACCGGGGATACAGAAGCTCCGCCGGCTTAGCAATTTGTCCGAACCTCGTTCTAAATGGGGAAAGACTCTAAACAGAAGAGAAGTCACACGAAGTGTACCCTTCTCCATGATGTAGAAGACTTAGAGAAAGGAAGGATTCGTAACAATTTATATACAGTTCACCGATATCAAAGCGGTAAAAAGCAACATTTAGCACATTAGGCCCAAACATGTGAATAAAACCAGATAATAAATAAAGCCAAATATAACAAGTATTCTAAGCTCGACTTTCTAACCCTGAACCAGTGGTTCTGGGTTAATAGTCCCCAGCAGAGTCGCCAGAGCTGTCACACCTCTTTTTTACCTACACCCGGGGAAGCGTATAATAAGGGGAGTTTTTCCAATTAAAGGACAATCGAAACGGGATTCGTTTATTGAGATTCAGAGTCACCACTTGGGAGATTTATAGTGTCCCAAGTCACCAGTTTAAAATCCTGAATCAATGAAAAGGATTGACGGTGTATTACAGTCCGCGAACTAGAAATCCGGGTAAGAAATTCTGTGAACTCGGGAGAAGGTGTTAGGCATTCCTGAGTTCCGTGGTTCTATCACGGTGCTCAACTGTTATATTTGGTCTACTTATCTGATTTACAACATGTTTTGACCTATATGCATTTTTACTTATTTACCGCTTTTAATTAATTTTTAAAAAAATATTGAACGTCGTTTTAAATATGTCTTTGGATCGCGTCACATGAAATGCACCCGCAATCCAGAACACATCTTATTCAACGTTTTTGGATTTGTATTTGGGTCACATAAAATGTGCACCCGAATATAAGAAAATAAATCTTTCAATGGGAAAAGTAGACATATTATTTTAAGATGTAATGTCATAAAGCAATTGCTTAGAGATGAATTTTTTTTATACATATTATGTATAGTTAAAAGAGGATTTGGCCGATCATTTGGATTATAAGTGAAACATCAAGGGGTTGAGACTTTTGCCAATTTAAGATGTATCAACAATGATGGTAACTCAACCTATGTAATTGGAGATCCCATAAATTAGGTTCATATGGGTAATAACAAGTCATTAGTTGATCAAATGTGCACTATTAAAATATGTCTCTTCCTATGGTGTATGTGTAAATAGTGCAAGACTGCAAGGAATATGAGGTTGAGTTATTAAACTCTTAATCCAATAATCCATAGCCTTTTGTATGTGGTGTATTGCACTGCAGAATATACTTGTTGGACGGACCTATATGAGTGTGGAATGGGGCCGCTCCTATGAAATTTGTGGCGAAATTTCTAAAGCACTCATGAAAACCAGGCGCGCGCATGGCCTATTAGCGCAAAACCGTAACAAACAACAAAGTGTGTGCGGGTATAATGTGATAGATAAGACACTAAACTTATAAAAGAATTCTTGGTTCATAGAAGTTTTAAACTTCACCAATTGTTCTGTATGTTTAATCTTATTTTATCTAGGTCTGGTTCATAGTACAAGAGACGCCAGATTCGACGCATTATACTCATTTGTGAAACCCATCAAATTATTTTATTATTTTATTATTATTATTTTTAATATTCTTTTTGAGATATGTGGGGGATTGATAGAAAAATACTTTTGATATCTCAAAAAGAAATATATTAAAACTATGTCTAGAGTCATTTTCTTACTATTATATTCATAAGTCTTTATTATAGCAATTATTTTAAAATATTTGTAACAGAAAATTTGTTAAATTTAAATTCAATTTGGGATAAAATAAATTAGACAATTCAATGGTCATTAATATGTATTGGTACGTTATTGAAAAGTCAAGGACATTAATATTTGGAAAATCAATGACCAATTTTAATGGCTCAAGTTTTAACGTATTTTGGAATAGCCTTTATGGGTTGAATGTTTCTTATGGTCTATTTCTTTGAATAGCCTCACAGATAGTCTACTTCTGTTCAGACTTTAGACTATATACGCCTCTTGTCTTCGTAACAGAAAAGTAGTGAAAAAAGCTAAAAATATTTTCTTCCCTTTTTTTTGTGCGGGATTTTCTTTTCATAAATCTTTGTTGTTTCTGCTCCTAATTATAATAGAAGAGCTTGTTGAATCCTAGGGGATACGTCTAATAATATTTAGAAAGAATTACAAAAAAATACACATAACTTCACACCATAACAAAAAAATATCCATATATTTAAGTTTTACCCCACCTAACCCACCTTAATACATATTTTGAAAACTGAAACAATATTTTAAATTCTTAAGCATTATGACCTTTCATATCTATGTAACGGTTACATATCCTCTCCAGAGAGAGGTCTTCTAAAAGCTTCTTCTTTGCCGCTCATGTTTTTCTCATGTTTTTCAATTACAATTGCTTAAAATTAGAGTGTCAATTGTTATTACTCCCTTCATCCTATTTTTATTGATTTTAGTTGGAAATATTGTGCTTTTGAAAACACTAGCAAATTTAAAATTTGTGTTCTTACAACCATTGCTTCTAAAAGTTACGGAGTTAAATCTATGTTATCACAATCATTGCTTTCACTCTCTCTTCTTCTCACATCTTCTACATATGTTTCAAGGGACCGTGTATTTTCTGTTTCTCCTCTTGTGTCACCTGCTTGCAATGTAAGAAAATTAAAGAGTAGAAATCCACCATCTGAGACCATTCAAAGTTTTGCTTTTGAAAATGGTCTTTTTGAATTTGTTAGTTGTTTGGATTGGGTGTTGTTCGAATTAATTAAAAATATCAAAAGGAGTTCAAAATTTAAATTTGAAGTGATTTGGAGTAGAGTTGAGCAAGATTTGAGTTAAATTTCAGAAAAGACGCAAGGAAGAAGACGAAATCAGTTTTTTGTATAATTATGTATAATCTTGTATAATAGTGTATATGAGTGTAGAAACACACCTCATACACTATTATACACTTTTATACACCTTTATACAAGCGTTTGTAGACGAACTTTTTCCATGATTTTCAGTTGCAATTCTTGTTCAAAAACAGTCTAAATCTCCATTGAATGACTTCAAATTTTATATACAATCTCCTTATACTATTTCTAACATGTCTAAATAACACCCACTCCAAACTTCTCACCAAATCAAATTCGGAATTTAAACCCACATATTTAAACTTGTTAAAAATCTAATTTTCACCACCCAAATGAATTGGTTTGTTGAATTAATATTTGAGTCACAGTTAGTTACTGATTCGAAAATAAATTTAAAAGCTTGAGGAATCTTTTTTAAAAATTAAATATTAATTTTGAGAATTTATTGGAGTTGGATGTTGAATATTAGCCTATTATTTTTTGGCTATTTGGTTGTAAATTAAAATATGGGCTATAAAATTGAAAAGTAGGGAGCCCGGTTGTTCTAATGTGAAACTTTCCATAATATTTATCACGGGTAGGCGAAATATCCTCAAGGACAATATCCTTGACACGCCTCAAGCTAAATAGTACTTGTTAGTGTCACTGTGTTAAAAATAAACTGTTAGAAAATAAAGAAAGGTAGAAGAATGAGAAATTTCTGAGTCCACAATTTCCTTGTGTGTC